>APFE030298473.1:13731-82058 GCA_000404065.3 Pinus taeda
AAGTGATAAATCAAATATCGATATTGAATATGATATTTGTCCTAAGTCATAAGATCTAATAGAATGATACAAAATATATCAAAACAAAAATAAATGTATCTCACGAGATGAACCATGGCAACGAAAACAATGGATTTCCCCTTGTTGGCATAATCCTCAACAATGTTATCAGAATTGGACCAAAAGATTGGTCGACCAAAAAATGCATAAAATATTTCAAATTTTGAAAATAACATATAATTCATGTGCATCCATATGAATCCAAATTATTATACACATATGCAAATTTCTCTTGTGTATAGCAAGGGTACACAAACAAATATCGCTGTGTGCAATCCATCTCTCAACAAAAATAGATCAATAAAGACTGAGAGGCTCTAGACGACCTTTGAAATCCAAAGAAAATCATGCACAACAAATCGTTGCATAAGATCAAAATCATTTCCTATTGGGATCCTACTCATCAAGATCACCCACTAAGCATTAAAATAAGATAGACAAAGCTTAACATCCTAATCAATGATTTTGCTTGATTGAATTGTACATTGTTACTAGGGTCATGAAGATGGAGCTCAACAGTCAATGCCACCAACATCGAGGTACATGTGTATAGCAAGGGTACACACAAACAAAATATCGCTGTGCGCAATCCTTCTCTCAATAAAAATAGATCAATAAAGACTGAGAGGCTCTAGATGGCCGTCGAAATCCAAAGAAAATCACGCTACAACAAATCGCTGCATAAGATCAAAATCATTTCCTATATTGGGATCCTACTCATCAAGATCACCCACTAGGCATTAAAATAAGATAGAAAAAGCTTAACATCCTAATCAATGATTTTGCTTGATTGAAGTGTACATTGTTACCAGGGTCATGAAGATGGAGTTCAACAATCAATGCCACCAACATCGAGGTACATAGAGGGCTTGGTGATCTTGATTAAATGTTAGTTCTATACCTTCTTACATCACAAAATCCAGTAGAAATGTTGCAATCCCGCTAATCTTGAAATCCTAAAAACTATTAAGTCTGCTAAATTTTGAGTGGGATCTAAATTTTTGTTTCTCCATATGAAATCCAATGAGGTTGGAACAACTCTCAAACATCCCGAGTCAATTAATGGTAATGTTAAAAATTTAAGTAAAAGGATGAAAATGAAAGATAAAGGAAAATGTCACTTTAAGAATTTAATATTACCATTAACTACTAAGGTATGTATCTCATGAAATGAATCTAGGAAATGAAAACAATAGATTTCCCCTTGTTTGCTTGATGGAAATAGGCAAAGTATATTCATAGCTCAAGCCCCTAACTCATTTTTAAAAAATTAGGGTTAAAAGAAAAAATAATGATAATAAGTTGAATTTGACAGAGACAAGGTGATAATTACTTAAATTATCACGATAAATTCAAAATAGGGAAAATATCGTGATAAGTTATGGCGATAATATCAGTGAGGGGTAGTTTGGCAATAATATTGCGATAATTCCGATATTATCACAATATGTGCAACACCGATCCACCTCTTCCAATCTTTGCCAGGTTTTTGCCAAAGGTACCTATGAACCTCGTGAAAACACTGATTGGTCGATGTATTTCCAATTGCTCAGACTCATTTAGACTCATCAGGGACCATGCACTCCAAGCACTTGTACAACCCATCTTTGATCTCCTTAGTTTGATCTTCTCCTAACCAAGCTCTATAATGATACTTTGGGTTCAAGAAATATTCCGCTGCATGTATAGGGTGATGGAGTTGATTATTTCATCTATTATCAATGATCTCCCAAATAGGCTCATATTTACCTAGTCTATCCTTGTAGGTTGCGCGTAATTGCTCCTTTGCTTGATCCATAACCTTGTAGACGTAGATGGTCAATTTTTCTCCATGCATCAATTGCAACACCTTAACAAGGGGTTTACCAATTTTCGCAAGCTTTGCTATTTAAAAAAAAGTGTCCTCATAAACTCTCTTTTTGGTGTCTTTTCATCTTGTCTACGAGCCCATTGAGATAAATTCCAATCATCATTAGAAAACATTTTCTGCAAGTTTTGTTGCTGGGAAGTGAGAGATTGCAACGTGAGGAAGTGAGTTGCAAATCTCGTGATGGCGGGGCTAACAAGCTTCTTTCCCCCAATGTCCTTCTTTATTAAGTTCAATACCCATGAGTGGTTGTAGATGTATTTTGTGATACACTTGGCATGCTCCAAAGTGTTCTATACCTACCCCACTTTGCCCATGTCCTCAAGCGTGAGCTCTATGCAATGTGCGATGCATGAGGTCCAAAATATGGTCCTATATTTGGACTCTAGCATCTCTCCAACAAGAACATAGTTTGAGGCATTTTCTGTGATGACCAACACAACATTCTACTCTTCCATTGTCCTAACCATTTCATCCAAAAGATCAAATAACATGTTTGCATATTTCAACCTATTAGATGCATCAATTGATTTAAAAAACATTGTTCCTTTAGGACAAGTGAAAAGGAAATTTATGATAGTGCAGTTCTTTCCATCAGCGTATCCATCTTACCTAATGGAACAACTTGTTTTGGTCCACGACACTTTAAACTCATTTAAATAGTCTTCAATCAACAAAACCTCTTTTCCAAAAGATATCCCAAGTCATGCATACTAGGGCCTTTGAAGCTCTTTTCTTGCAGATATAATAGAGTCCTACATAGCTTGGTAATAAGGCGAGTGGGTAGCATTAAAGGGGATATTTGCATCATACCACCATTTGTCAATGTATTGGAAATCAACCTCTTTGCATTGCTTTTTTTCCAATGGGTATCCAAAGTTGGTTGAGTTAGACTTGGTTGGGAGGCAGTGGCACTTGCAGAGGCAGAGGTGGGGGAAGGCATGAAATAGCCTTGAATGTTCATCCTCTTTTTGCCTTTAGCTTGACTTTGAAACCCAAGAGGAGGAGGAACATAACATAAGGGGTCATGGACATTGGTTGAAGGGATAGAGGAGGAGCTTCAAAGGTCCAAGCCTTTTCGCTAACTTTCTCCTCCTCAAACTTCTTAAACTTTTTAAGTATTCTCCCCTAATAGGCCCTATCATTGCATTTGGTGCTTCACGTGGAGATACTTAGTCTCTTATACCTACACTTAGTTTCAACCTATAAATACACTCCCTCTCTTTGGGTGCTTGCAATATTTGCAAAACATTTTTGTTGGAAAATCATGAGTCCTGTAATTTAATTTAGATTTTCCTTTCTATAGTAATTGCTTGTGAATTTAATTTACTTCTTCATTAATCATTATTTTGATTCTTTCATCAAACAATTACCATAACATGAACTTCCGGGAAAAAAATTACCATAACATGAACATGAAGACCACAAAAACCAAAAGAACACAAGATATAGGCTCCAAACTCGGGCAAAACCCCTCCAAGAGGAAAACCCAAAAAATTCTCTTCTTATAGAATCACATCAATGAAATATCCAAGACCCTATAACCACAAAAACTTCCACCTCTAGATGCCAAGTCAAACCTTCCTTCTTTCCGATAGATTCATCAACAAGAGACCAACAACAAGAGATATACCAAGGGAGATCTTTCACAAACTCTAACTCAAGAAGATATCCTTTCTTTCAGACTTAGACCCTCCACTTCTTCTTTGCCCTCTCTATGATGTTTCAGACCACAATCCATCAAGTGTGTCTCCAAATGAGCTCCATCTTCCCTCTATTTATATAGTTCAGATGGGTGCGAATAGATATGTCCATTGGGGCATGGCTAACTTGACATGTAGGCTAACTTGGCACCTAGAGGGGTTTCTGACCCAAAATTACATATTTAAAAATAATAATAAATAATTTTTCTTTTTATAGAAATAAATAATTTATTATTATAGAATAATAATAATATTTTTTCTTTTCTTTTGTTTTTTACATGAAATACATATTGGTACAAATTATGAAGACCGAAACTAGTTACATTCTCCAACACTCCCTCTTAACTAGGGAGGTATTCATAATTGTACACCCGGTACAAGGATATTCTCAAACTGAAATATTCTTATAAGAAGAGTCATATTGATAAGCCATCTTTAAGCATCAACATCATAACCAACATTGTCAACATAGTAAGGCCTTTAACTGACAAGCTCTATTTATATCAGAGCATAATATTGGGAGGCTTTACGTGAGACACCACACTACCTCTTAAGGCACATACCCCATTTGGATGTTCACTAGGTATGCCTATTTAGGACTATTCTTATCTTGGATTACTCATCCTCAAAGAATTCCAGTTTTCTTCGACCACTCTTGTCTTGGATACCTGTCCAATCCTCAAAGAGTGTTGATTCACTTCCTATCTTGGATTCTTTATCCTCAAGGAGTATCAATCTTTGATGCTTAACCAGTTCTCTAAACCCCATTCTCCCTCCATGATCTTCACTAGATGTACGATTGTTAGTACACATGAAGAAGTGAATATAATGTCCATCATTACTCCTCCTCAACCAGAGAGAAGATATTCATTCCCTCTTGATCAGGGAATAGATCCTTGCTCCCTTTCATTTATTTAAGGAGACTTCTTACTCACTCTCAAGCGTAGAGGAGATTCCTTACTTTTAATTGTGAAGTCATAACCACAAGTTCTTTTAGCATGTCTTCATTAATACATCAACTACTAGTTCTTCATGGAGATCTTTGAGTAGTTGCATGGCTCCTCCATTCCTTAGTATCTCATTGTATAGAGCTTTTATCTTTTTGGAGCCAAACTGTGCCAGGGTTCAGGCCATCAATCTTTCCTATCACTTTCCTCTAGTCATTATCAACAAAGGCATTATATTGAGCCAATTGAAGTAGTAGAGCTAAACATAGCTTCTTCTAATCATGAAAGTGATCTTCATCGTCATATGAACATTAGGTTATCCTTTTGTATTGCTACATTTCCATCCCAAGATGATATAGACATCTTGACCACATGATCCTCCAAGGATTACCGAAGTCATCCACTAAGTCCATGTATTCATTGAATTGAGTTCAAAACAAACAATTATAGATACACTTGCTTCAATTGCCATTATGCATTTTTGCAACATCCTTTCAAGTAGCAAAACCATATGTCGACCAAATAACCAAAACCAAAACATCAATATCAAAATTACCTCAATATGATGGCTTCTTGTCAAAATATCAGATTCTGCTTATTGGCTTCCCTTGAGATCAACATTCTTCTGCATGGTCTATCTCCATACTGTATAGGAATCCTTCTCATGGATTCACTTTTAATCAGAGTGCTCATGGAACTAATAAGCAAGCTACAATATCTTCTTCCTTGGAGTTGTCATTGTCAACTCTTTCTCTTTCTTTAGGAGACCATATTTGATGTTGATCAATATCATTAAACGAACTCTCCTTTTAGCCTCTTTGCATGCTTTTGCAATATGTCCTACTAGGGAGCCAAGTCATATCCCAAGGAGATCATCAATATCATATTTTCCAAATTATAACATCCTCTAGTCAGAGTGTTATGTCAAATTTTGCTACTAGCTTGCTCTAAAGTCATCCTTTTGCATGTTCTATCTTCACATTGCAACAAGGTTCTGCTTCATCTTTTAATCATAAATGTGTTCTGGGAACGAACTCATTAGTTGGAAGCTTCAACATCATTTCCTTCAGGGTCCTTATAGTTCCCTCATTTCATCATGCTCATCATTTTTAAGGAGTCATCAATAAGCATGAGTGTTGCTTTGCTTTATTCTTCCATCCTTCTAATTTTGCTTCCTTTATTACGTACCTGCAATTTTCATCGACAAGTACAACCAAGCAAAATATACAAAGACGAGCATGATGTCAATTATGTCAATCTAGGGTTTCCATGGTTTCTCATAAGGTGTACTTCTAGGGTTCTAGTTACAAGCCTTATATTTTATGATCGAACTCATATTAGGGTTTTAGTGGAAACATCAACCCTAGGGTTTATTTAATTCAACCCTTGCTAGGGTTTTACCACATACTCTAGATTATCCTTTCAAAATTAGATATGCAAACCCTAGATGTCAAGAGCTAGGGTTTCCTTAGAGGGAACAACTAATTAGGGTTAGGGTTCTTAGGGTTAGTTCATTTTAGGGTTCAAAAACCCTAAACACAAAGAGTCTTCAAGACCTTACATACCTATAAACCCTAGATTCTCAAAATATGTAGCAAATTAATTGCAAAACCCTAAATATTTTTCAGACCCTTTCTAATGACTATTACCATAATCTCATGAAATGCACATAAAAAATACACATACCTTTTAACATGCCTTCTTCTTCAATTGTTAAGGGCCAATCATTCTTCACAAAGGTGCTCCCTATTTTTTTTCTTCAAGCTATGAAGTCCTTGTTTCTTCATAGGGTTCACAAAATCATAGTTCTGGTCTTCACATTAGCATGACATGGTACCTGTCATGCTTAAGAACTAGGTCCTTTTTCCTTATGTCTCTTTTGCAAAGACTGTTCTCTAAGGACATGTTGGCTCGAAAGAGTCATCAAGGTGAAGACCCTGGGTTCGAGCACAGAGGGCCAACAATAGTCCGCTGTAGTCTAGGATAATGCCGACATTTTCACCTTACCCCAAAGGGCAAGGAGTCTCACCCGAGGCGTGCTACGACCAAAAGGGAGAAGTGTTCATCATGGAATCGAGGAAGTATTAATTGGGTTGCATTCGATCACATGTACAAAAACATTACATATAAAGCGGAGATAACAACATACTCGCGATAATCTAATAACTACCGATTACATGCATTTGATAAGACATTCAAAAATTTGAAGATTCATCATACACAGGGCCTCAGATACATCACAAGTTGCAACTGGTCTTAGCCATTCTTTATATTAATCTTAACAACAAACATTACAATATGACTCCGTCTTTCGCCGCAAACAACTACAAGAAATACCTGGCTTAGTTCCATGGGTTCGGTTTAACTTTAAGGACCAAGTCTCCCAGACTCCTGCAACTTGCCCTCCATCTGCCGCAATTGGAGATCCTCTTGCCTTCTCTCACAGCTCTGCTGCTCCTCTCCTCAATTAGCTAATCCAACCCCTCTTCTTTTCTGGTCTTTTCCTTTTATATCCTTCTCTGTTACTTGGATTGCTAGTTCCTGCTCGACTGCTTTTGCACCTTCCTGCCCCCGCGGTTGCGTTTGCCTTCCGCTGCCACCTTGCTGCAACTCTTCCGCCACTGCTTGTTCCGCCAACCAACCGTTGTTGCCACCCATTTCCTTCTCGTCCTTCGGTCAGCCAAAATTGGTCAAAACCTTTTTAAAATTAAACGAAGACCCCAAGAGGTCCTGACCACAATTCCTTGACTCGTCCTCGAGTCAAGTCATTTCGACCTCTGCGGTCCTGCTAGTACTTCCATGTGCTTTGCGGGTGGTGGTTGCGCTATTACCTGCGCTGGTTCTGCTGTTTGCTGTATTGGTACTTCTTCTGCCTTGATCATTGCTTACGGTGTGGGTGTTTTTTCTGCCTTGATCATGGCTTGCGAAGTGGCATCTGTTTCTATTGCACCTTCTCGCCCTTGAGGTTCCTTCGTTCCAAACGAAGGCTCCAACTTCGGGATAGAGGCCGTGGTCAGCTGCCTGAACATTGTATAATTTTGAATGGCCATGTCCCATCGGGTGAGAATTGTATTGGCGACTTGAGTAAACGCCTCAGCCGAGTGCGACGTTAGTTCGGTTGGCTGCTGGCTTTGTAGGTCTCTCCATTGCTACCCGCTGGAGTCACACACCTCCTTCTGAAGTAAAACCTGCATCCGAACTAGTGGCTCTAGATTCCTGCTTACCTTTTTCGTCTCTGCGGATTCCTCCTCAATACTATCAACATGATCCTGAAGGGTGTCAATTCGATCATTGATCTGCTGCAGCTAGGCGGGGTCTGTACAACCTTTCGTGCTGGCAAACAAAGTCTGTATTTGCTCTCTAAGTGGGTAAACCAAGTGGTTCTTTAGTGCCAGACTGCTAGACCAGTCATGGACCTTGTTTATCGGGGCATATCCATCGGCAAGGGCATCGGCTAAGGCTTGTTTCTTTGCTTCTAGTTCCATGACCTTTCCCTCGACCGTCCTCGCGTAGATTTCCACTGGATCCGATAGTGTAGATCTCACCGTCTATAGTTTCCTCTTCATCTCGACATTGGTAGCTGCCAGGCGTGAGTATGCTGCTTGGATGTGGTCGCAGTAGCTGACCAGCGTGCAGGTAGCCATGTTTGCCGGTGCTTCGGTCTCGGCCTCGATGATGGTCGGCCATAGTGCCGTTTGCAACTGCCTTGTTTGCTGTTCATGTTCCTTGGCCAAGTCCTCATGGATCCTTTTGGCCCTATGCGCTGGATAAATGAAAACAATTGTGTCGACTACTAGTGCTAGAGCGTATCAGCCTGCATTGTACTAGATCCTGGGAACTGCTGTTGTGGGGGTAGGCCGCTGACGATGGATTTGTCGGAATGGGAGGCGGGCGAATGGGCTTGCTGTGACGGCGGGTGAACTATAGAGTGGGTGGAATGATGCTGGGGTTCGGGCAGACTATGAGCCTTATAGGGAAAGGTGGCAAGTACGGTTCAACCCTTTCCTCTTGCAGATTGGCATCTAGTTTTCGCCCTTTTGGTGGGTCCAACCCAAGCATCGGTGCTGTAAGTTTTGTTGGTTGCATCCTGTTGGTAGGAGTGGTGCCCTTTGTTTGCCCGGCTAACTGAACTTTTGCTTTCGCAGTTGTCCTTCGTCGGCTAGATGGAAGGGTCTCGGACAAGGTTGCAGAGGTGGAGGCAGTGTGCAGAGACGGCTTTTGTGACTGATGTAATGCAGTGGAGGTGGTGGTGGGGATCTCTTCAGTTATGGTGGTTGCGGGGATTGATTGCTCAACCTCTACAGTAAGGTCGACAATCGGAGTTGGTGGAATAACTTTCGGCTTTTTGACAGCCAGGGTGTGGACGAATCGCTTTATCTTGGGCTTGGGGACTGTGGGCTGGGAGGGAGCCTGAGCTACTCCCGTGGGGAGCTTCATGGCCAATGACGTCGTTACGATAGGAGAAAACATGGTGGAGCCTTGAAATTGGGTAGGGTAATTGCTTTCACTTGACCCGAAGCTAGCAATTGTCCGTTTGAGTTCGAATGTCTTTTCCTCCATCTGGAGCACCATTGGTTGGATTTCCTCCTCGGCTGGCCGCTTCCTACTGCTCTCCGCTCCATCTCCCCCTTGCCCTTGCAACGTTAAGGCTCCAAAGAGGTACTTGTGCTTCCCTTCTATTATCTCACAGGCCACTCCGACCATGACTCCACCTCTCTGTGTAGTGCTTCCGCCGTTAAGACAAACCTTTGCGGCCTCATCTTAAACGTGTCTGGGTGGACACACCATGGTCTCAAGTAAGTGTGTGCGTGGGAGGCGCCAAACCAGAGTTCTTCTGAGAATTCGTCCAACAGAGCCTTGGGTATCCTCTCTGTTGACCTTATGGTGGCTAACATCTGCTCGCACCAGTCTTTGAAAGCTATTTCGTTGATCTCTTTCGTGCTGGGATCCCCTGATACCCTCCATGGATCATACTGGAGTGCAATTGGTTGGCCTTCGACGATTGGTGCCATTTCCCTCTCCTTCGGTGGCCTCCATTTCCACATCGCCAACGACATGAAAAGATATTCGAACACGAACCCAGCACCCCTTCTGTACACATCTTCACACGCTTCAAATAGCTCGTTGAGAATGAAGGCTAACCAGTTGAGCACCTCTCCTCGGCAACAATGTTCCGCAACTGAGATTGCGTCCAACGTGCATTCGTTCTTTTGCCTGCAATGAGGTAATAGGAAAACCTAATATCATCCTTGTTAATCATATCTAGCTTCGCTCCTCTCCCGCCCTGCTCAGTACCATATCTGGCATAAATATTGTCTTTAGTCTACTTCTTGCGCCGCTTAGCCCTTGTCTGGAACGCTGTGCTAGCTGCATTTCCACCCTCGGCCAGCACTGTGAGCCGACTGGTATCTTCCACATGGATGGGATACTCTTTATCCAACCATAGTGACCCTCCATGCATCTTGCTTGCCAACAACTTGGTACACCGCATCACGGCAAATTGAATGTCGAACACAGGTAGACTCCTTAAATGGAGTAATGTCGATCTCTATATTCCCTTAAAGTCTTCCCTGACCCTGGAGGTCTTGGTGCCATCCTCCTTTTGGAATTCCTCCACATAAACTTCTCTCTTCATGGTCGGGAACTAGAAATAGTCTGTGAAGTTGTTGTCTATCAAATTCGCCTTGTCATACTTGCCATACGGATTATTGACCGTTTCAATTCGTGCATCCAAGGTGTCCTGTGGGACTGATACTAGTCCTTTCGCCATCTCCTTTCTCCTATTGATAAACTATCTGCACTCGAGGTTTTCTGCTTCTTTGTCTCTGCACCTATTCTTCAGAGCGAACCTATAACTCTTCTGTTGTCTGCAATTGGAATTCTGGAATTCCCTTCATTATCCTGCGAATTAAGTCGCTGGCCCTGACACGACGTTCCCTTATTGACGAGGCCTTAACAACTAATTACTTCGGCAACTTTCCCATGTGTTCTAGCTATACCTTGCCGCTGCCGGCCGACTTGGACATGACAACCATGACGTGGACTGAACAGTACAGAGTGGGCTGCATGGCGTATTTATTTTGCCGTGATGGGTTTATTTATTAACTGAATTTATGCTTAATGGGAAAAGATTTGTGGCTCCTACTTTGACAGTTGCATATTTAGTTGCTTAATTTGGAAATGACTACTGGTACGACAAATAGGACGGGTACTTGTGTGGTCATAAATTTTGGAAAAAGTGCATGCCTACGTGTACTCTACTGATTAGGATTACATGTGGCCACTGACTCTGTTGACTCGGAATACATGTGTGTCCACTGACGCTACCCCCCAATGGGTTGCGGTATGTGAAGACTTCGCTGCAACTTTTTTATTCCCCCTCCTATCTTTTTTATTTTATTTTATTATTTTATTTATTTTTTTTCTTTTTAATTGTTAAATGGGTTGCAGAAGGGCTTCAAGCGTGCGCCATTCACCCATCCATGTAGTAGGACTCCATCCAATTGCGCGAGCCTTACCGCGCTCGAATTTCTGTTTTTCGTGACTATAAACGAACCCAACCAGTGCATTTGTAGTTTCCCTGGGAACTTTTGGAACTTGTTGTTGTAAAGGAGTACCTGTTCCCCGACTTCAAATGACTTCCTCTTGATATGCCTATCGTGCCAAGCTTTTTGCCTTCGCTGCTCCACTGATTGATGGAACTCTGCTAAAAACCGGGTTTCGTTAAGTTCCATCAACTGGCTTAGTTTGTCTCATAAGGCAATGTTGTCCGTCATTCCCGTTGCCTTTGAAATGAACATGCTAGGTAGTATAAATTCTGCCGGTACCACCGCTTCCCTTTCATATACAAGTTGAAATGGAGTTTGCTTATGGAGTCTTTTTATTGTCGTCCTATATGCCCATAGAGTTATGGGTATTCTTTCATCCCAATCGTCCCTATTGGCTGATCAACTTTTGTTAGCCCTTTATCCAGTATCTTGTTAAATGCTTCTACTGCACCATTGGCTTGTGGGTGGTATAGACTACTCTTGTTATGTTGAACCATGAAGGTTTTCAGAAGAGACTCAATGGTCTCGTTCAAGAAATGCGTCCCTTGGTTGCTTGTGAGGCTCCTCGGGCATCCGAACCGTGAAATGATGTTCTCAAATATAAATCTTGTTGCTGTTTCTATTGTACATTCCTTTACGGGTGCTGTTTCTGCCCACCTTGTGAGTTATTCTGTTGCTGTTATGATGTATCTTGCTTGCGAATGCCTCGCCGGTGGAGAAATGGGTCCAATGAAGTCTATCACCCATTTATCAAAGATTTGCATTGTGTGGACCGGATGTAGGGGCAGCTCATCGTGTCGCGGAGGCTTCCTGACCCTTTGACAGACATCGCATGTCCTGGCAAATTCTTTAGAATCTTTATGGATAGTTGGCCACCATAGTCTTGCGTGGAGTATCTTTCTTGCGGTGGCCTTTCCTCCTACGTGCCTCCTGCGACCCCTGTGTGGCACTCCCATAAGACATCATTCCTTTCATGTTGAAGGACACAGTGCCTCAGTGTTTGATCTAAGCCCATCTTGTAGAGGTGTCCTGCAATCAGTGGGTAATTTGCTGCCCTAACTACCAAGTGCCATCTCTGTGCTACCATGTATCCTGCTGGGCAGTGACCGGTTGTTAAAAATGAGGCGATCTGTTTTAGGTGGTCTGGGATTGCCTCTATTTTGAATAAGTCGACATCGAGCAATCGATCATCCACTGCTCCATTCTCCCCGGTGTCCAGCCGCGACAGGTGGTTTGGTCCCACATTCAGCCTGCCGGGCTTTACAACTACCTCAAACATAAATTCCTAAAACAGTAACAACCATCAACATATTCTCCCTTCTAGTACTGGCTTGTTTACCAAATATTTTAGTGCAGAATGGTCTGTAAAGAATTTGAATGGTGCGCCCAGTAAATAGTGCCTGAACTTTTGGAGAGAGTAAACCATTGCCAAGGCTTCTCTTTCGGTTGTTGTATAGTTTCTTTCCGCAGTAGACAACTTTCTGCTAGCATAGTACACTGGATGGTCCATGTTTTTCTCCCCTGGTTGTGCTAAGACTGCTGCCAGTGCTATCCCTGACGCATCGATGTGCACATGGAACATTTTGTTCCAATTAGGATACACCAGTATAGGAGCGCTTACCAATCTTTCCTTCAAGTTATTCAGGGCTGTCTAACAATCTGTAGTCCAAATGAACTCTTCCGCTTTCTTCAGTAATTTTTCCATTGGAGCTGTGATGGATGCGTAGTTCCTGATGAATCGTTTGTAGTACCCTGTATGACCCAGAGTTGCTCTTAGTTGTTTTACGTTGCACGGTGGTTCCATCTGGATAATTGCTGCAACCTTTGCAGGGTCTACACATACTCCATCCTTGAAGACGATATGGCCTAGTAGATTTCCAAAGGGCACTGCGAAGATATATTTCTTGAGATTTAAAGAAATCTGCAATTATCTGCACCTTTCGAACATTATTCTTAATAATCTGATGTGTTTTTTCAATAGACTGTATACCGTCTAGTCATCTATGTAAACTTCTAGAAACTTATGAATATAATCTCGGAATGCAGCTATGACGATCCTTAAGAAGACTACTGGTGCATTCCTTGGTCCGAATGACATCACATTGTATGCATATGACCCCCACTCCGTAGTGAATGTTGTTTTCCTTCTATCTTCTTCAGCTATTCGGTCTTGGTGGTAACTTGAAAATTCCTCTGTGAACGAATATGCTTCATTCCCCGCAACATTGTCTAGGACCTCATCACTGAAGGGCGTGGGGAACGGGTCATGCACGCGTGTGTTGTTCAAGCTTCTATAGTCAACACATACTCTGATTTCGGTTGCATCCTTCTTGTTCTGAATAACTATCGGGCTTATCCACTCAGCTTCATCCACTGGAAAAATGATTCCTACTTCTAACATTTTGTCAATTTCCTTCTTAACTTTCTCCTTCACCCTTGGGTTCAATCTGTACGACCTGTGCTTTACCAGCGTCACATCCGGTCTCAAAATGATTTTCATTTCTCCAATGTTTCCTTTTATTCCCTTCAATTCTGCCATTGAAGCTGGGAATAGGTCTTGATATTCTTGTAATAGGTTAAAAATTTCTTTGGTGGCTTGCTCATCCCAGTAGTCTCCCACCGATGCTATCTTGGGCTTATCCTCTGACCCAACATTTTGCTTTCTCATCTTCATTGGTAGAAGGTGGACACCTTTCGTTAAGGGGCTCTCCCGGATGTTCTTCTCCCCTTCCATTTCCCCAAAGGTTAGGTGTCTCAGTCCCTCCAACACATCGTCCTCTGATTCTGTGTCTACCCTGTCGCAGGTTGCATATCCTGGTGACTATTTCATATAGGCACTGCAGAAAAGTTTTGTCAGGCCCTCCATCAACCAATGGCTCTGGTGTGAACAAAACCCCTTTTATTGCCTGGAGTGCCTCTGTCATTTGTGCCTTGTTGCCTCTGAATGAGAAGTTGCTAACAAACTGTACCTCCACAGTGTCCCAATCTGCTGTCTGTCGATGGAGCTCCTTTTGGACATACCAAGCTCGGGGGACAGTTCTCAGGTTATGTATAAATGCATGTACCCATCAATCCTTCGACATTCCCTTGCTCTTCCAATTGGTTATGCAATCCTTGATGTTATTCTCGGGGCTTGAATCCCCCTGTATCTTCCCTTATCTTGTGGCCTATCTTTCTCCCGGGCAAATCTTTCCTTCATGGCTTGTTTGACGCTCGTCCAGTCTCTTAGTGCATTGCAGTGCGTTTTCCGCCATCTTGCCCGAGTTGCCATGAGGCCGATATCAAGAAAGGAGATCCTTTGATCCTTTGTCATCTCTCGGTCTACTCTGTCTAAGAAGGTGTCCATTAGTTCAAGGCCATAGTACTTCGGATAGTCAGCTATCTCCATTCCTCCCCAGTTTACTCAGCTTATCATTGCACATCGTCTAGTGGACAGTTCGTATCCACCCTGCTGCCATGCATCCCATGCAGCTTCTGAACCGGTTTCCGAGCTTTGGATACTTCTCCAGCTGACTGATCCTCCGGCCGTAGGGTTTATGTAGTCCTCCCTCTTCCCTACTGTGAGCGTGTATAGTTGGTCTAACCCTCTTGGCTCATCCCTGTCATCTGCTGGTTCTGTAAACCTAGGTCCTTGGTAGGGGTCCAACAGTTGGATCACCCTTAGCCCTTCTGCTTCAAAAAACATTAGTTCCTTCTTTAGGTCTATGATAGCGTAGTTCTCATATGCCCAATCAATCCCCAGGAGTGCCGAATATGGGTCCTTATCCCCCATGATGTCAATTACCTCGAATTCAGTGTGCGTCTTCACCCCTGCCACATCAACCTCTACATTCTCCAATCTCCCAATGGGCAGTATGCAGTACTAATTTGCCATTCTTAGTTGAATTGGCAAGTATTTTAGTTGAGGCTTCCCCATTGCCTCCCAAGTTTTCCTAGGTAGGATATTTACATCCGACCCTAAGTCTAACATGGTGTCCCTTATCTGGAATCCTGCCACTTGCGTGTTGATTTAGAACTCTTTGCCGCTTCTTCTCTTGTTCCGTTTCACTCTCTTGGAAGCCTTCTTTGGCAAATCTGCGCGTGGTCGTTCCACTTCCTCTTCTTCCATGGATACCGCAACCTTTAAACTTTTTCGCAACTCCTTCAGCATGCTAGGTGTGATTGGGCATGTGATCCCATGGTCTTTTATTATCTTTCTCCTCAGTCATCCCCTCGAACAACTTAGCTGCTTCCTAATAGTACTGCTTTTGGTGTTCAGGGTGATATACCTTTTGTGGTGACGCCGCTTTAAAGATCAAGGGGGGGGGGCCCTTTGTGCAGCGGTCCTCCTGTGTCTTCTTCCCTCCTTGGGTGACTATATTAATATTGGTTGCGGGGAGGCCTTCATCGGTCCGTGGTTCAACATTCACCAAGTTGGCCCCTCTCTGTCTGGTCCTTTCTTCCCACTTTGCAATGAGTTTTGGACAGTCCTCCGTTGCGTGGGTATTAATTCTAGATTGTGAGCACCATGGTCTCCTCGACAGCAACATTCTCTGGCAACATGCCCTTCCTGGTCGCAGTTGTAACACCTTACGGGCCCTCTTCCTCCCGTTCTTCCTCCTCGTCCTCCTTGATTTGACTCATTAATTATGAACGTGGATCTGTCCAACCTTTCTGCTAGAGCGTCCAACGCTCAGCACTGATTGGTGTGATGTGTTGTTGATGCGCAAAACTCACAATAGTTATTATTGGGGACGTTAGAGCACTTTTGCAGAATGGGGCACATCCATGGCAGGTGTCCATATACCCTATGGATCTCACAAAAATCTTGATTATTCCTCCCTGGGAAGGCTGCTTGCGCTCCGACCGCCGCAACTCCTGCGGTTGGTGGGGTCCCTTACGACCCTGCAACCCCTCCTGGATGATTAATTCCCCGCAACCTTGGGCATTCCATCGCAACGTGCCCCTCCACCATGTAGTGGGTGCACCAAACGTTAGGTCTGGCTGAAGATCTTTCAGTTTCTCTATCAAAGTCACGATCTAGTTATGCAGGCCTAAAATCGACGGATCTTGCTGGCTTGTCCCTCCCCTGTATTCGTGCGGGTATCCCGCCATAGCTTCTATGTGTGATGCCTGTTCCAACGCATCCTGGAGGGTTCCTATCTTTTGTTGCGTTAGTGGCGTTCTGTGCAAAGGCAAGAGTGCCTTAATGAACCAGTCCCGCTGGTGGTTTGGGCCCAGAGTGTAGCTCAACTTGGCAATGGCATCCTTAAACCTTTGCATGAGCTCCCAAGCCGTCTCACCCTCCTTCTGCTTAATTTCCCACAGTTCCGATAGCCCTTGCTGATCCGTCTGTGGTACCTTGAATTCCTGCACAAATCCTCTCTTATATCATCTATTGTGGGGTTTTGATTTTGCTCCACCCATTTTATAAACCAGCGCAGAGCCCTTTCTCTCAGCGTGGTCTGGAATTCTACTGCCCTGACATTATTTGGAGTTTGATGGGCCCTCCAAATAGCTTCGTAGAGATACTAGTGTTGCTCCACATCCTCGTTTCCTCTTCCCGCAAATTCGGGATATCTGGTAAAAGATCCCACCATACTGATTTGGGTAGCCGTAGGAGCTATCAGCACAAACCCTGTCACGCCCCTACCCTGGCGGTATTCTTCCAACCGCATGATGGGGGTTGCGACACCACTGCCCGCTTTCTTTTTAACAATACTTGTAAGTGTGGATCACACCTACTTTGTATACTTAGTTTATTTTCCAACTTTCCTAAGTATACCATTCACATACACAACGGAAACATTCAATTATTCATCTTCATCGTTATTACCATTTACACATATGCACAACGGATATTTTAATGGGAGGGGCAACTCCTTGAAATATGAGTCTACCCGATAATAACAATATTTCACAAAATATACAATTTTACAGTCTTTGTAGGAAACCGCAATTTTCCTTGGTACAATCTCTGTTACAACTATGCAACCTAGCTTGCACCGTTCAGACTACCTGAAGCACCGTTCGGATTCAACAAGTCGTTCACCTGCAGTTCGTTCAGTTGAACACCCTCAACTCGTTTAAGCGGACACTCTTGCCCGTTCAGTGGTTCAGGCTGGCGCCCTCGCACGCCCTTGCTTGTTCCATCGTTCAGACCGACCTCGCTCGTTCAATTGTTCGGGTGAACGCCCTCGCACGACCTCGCCCGTTCAGTCGTTCGGGCCGACGCCCTCGCACGCCCTCACCCGTTCAGTCGTTCGGGCAGACGCCCTCGCACGCCCTCGCCCGTTCAGTCGTTCAGGCGGACGCCCTGACATGCCCTCGCCTGCTCAGTCGTTTAGGCGGACGCCCTCGCACAAACGCCTTCGAACGATCGTTCAGACAAACGCCCTCAGACGCCCTCGCCTGTTTAGTCGTTCAGGCCGACGCCCTTGCCCGAATGCCTTCGCACGACCTACGGCTCTGTTTTTTGCGTTTGCTTCGGCTTTGTGCTACGGCCCAAGAGTCCCCCTGCACTTCGCCCAATTTCAGGCTCTCCAAGTAGCTCGCCCTCCTAGCTTGCATAAACACTTGGAAGCTTTGCTTGATTGGTTTTTTCCACCATTCCAACGCTTTACTTATATGGCAGTTGGCCCATCGGTTGGGGTGTTGACTCACTAAGCTAACCCAACATTTCGTCCAACTTGCCCCTCCGTTGCGTCGGCCCATGGTGTGGGCGCCCACGTGTGAGACCGCCCCCACTTATAACTTTCCAATGCCCAACACTTAGTCATTTTTGCAATGACTCTTCGTGTCGCATGTTGGCTCGTTTCCTCCGTTCGGTCAGCTCGTCACACCGTGTGGGCGTGCCCCAACTTGCCGGTTACCCCAGCTCGTCGCCCGCTTGCCCGTCGTGTGCCCTTTGCCAAACAAACCACAACTCGTGGGCCTTACATTCTCCCCCACTCTAAATGGTTGTTGTCCTCGACAACACCGTCATACGACATCGCAAATGCTCATGCTGCCTGCCTCTGATATGCCATCGCATAAACCATAAAGGCTTATGTCTCTATGAATCGGAAATTCTCCTCAATCCATGATCATCAACCACATCTGTTGCAATCCCCACATGTTTTCCTACCGTGGAAGGCTAGTCCCTCCAACTCAAGCTACATGCTCACTGCAACATATCGTGTCGACTTCATCATGTATCGTCATCATGTGAACTGCTGCCATGATACTCCAACGCAATGCTAACACATCTCTGTACACTGCTATAGCCCCCATGACTCGAACTAATCGGGTGATCAGTCCAACTGTCATGCTCAAACCACGAGAATGCACATCCTCATGCCATCATCAGTCGTTTCTCCTAGCCTCCTGTCACAACATCAACTCGATCAAGAATCCATCTCCATCTCCATCAAAATGTAAGTCATGCCTAGGTCCATGAAGTAAACTCCATCTCGTCTGCAACATGCTATCCATGATGTTTGGTGTCAATGTGCTGCATGAAACCAGCCACATCTATCCCAACATCATCATCCATATGTGTAAAATCCATCTCATCAAAATGAAGAGATCCTCTTATCAGGCCGACTCTCGATATGCCACATCTAGGTCCATGAAGCAACCTCCACCATATCTGTAATGTGCCATCCCTCAAGACTCCCAAGGAAACAAGTATACACATGTCTCATCATCCATGTGCTGCCCATGATCGTAGATCAATCAGCTCCCATGTATCAAAAGTGTTCAAGTCTCGATTCAACCCATGCCCAAGTGTTGCCACCAAGGCATCATCGTCGCTGCAACTCCGTCACTCCAAAGTGTCTCATATCGATCCTCCACATCAAGTCACTCTCTCAAGCACACCCATATATGTACTCAAAAGTATGCACCCCATACTGCTTCAAAGTCCCTGACCTCAGCTCCTCAATGCCTTAGATCCTCCAAGTCCACCATAATATGAAGTCCCCAAAAGTCACAACCTCATGTCATCATGAGCTCCATGAGTCATCTCCAACCATCATCCTAGCAAGCATACATGTCTCGGCCTAGAGGTCCCTGCAAGATGCCTTAGCTCTCCATGTAGTAGGAATGCTCCATAGTCTGCTCACAAATCCAACCAAGTCCATGGCCTTGTTGTACAAGAGTGCACAACATCTCCATCGGCTCATAAGTAAAATATCTCCATGTCACATCAACAAATCCACCTGCACAACATCTTTGCCTTGGCACTCCTCATTGGATGCCCATAAGTGACACCTCTACAAGTGCTCTTGCATAATGTCCCTGCATAAGACTGCCATGCTCCATGTCTTCAACTTGATGTCCATGACTCAAGTTGCCCATGTTGTCCAACTAAGTAGACCCATCACAACAATCGGTCATCCTCATCCAAGTCTGCAATCTGGTCTAGTGAACTCGGTCACCCAAACCATATCATCATCAAGTCATGAGTCTCTTCGATCATATTTCCCCCACTAAAGGTTCCACCAAGGCTTCCTCTTGGTCTCGGCCATGAGAAGTCCACCCAAGTATCATCATACCACAAGTGTGTGCCGTTCTCCAATCTGTCCTTGAGCCATGCCGGGCACTTAGCCAATTTCTCCATATGGCTAAAGCATGACCCATTCCTCCGCAATGATCATCACGTTCCTCCCTTGTCACGGGCATTTGGACCTTCTACGATAACGTCACAAACAACCCCAACAAGCTCTGCAACAGCCAATGGTCCTTGCCTCTCCATACAAGATCTCATCGTAGACATCCATGGTAAGATCCTTCATCGCATTGGCAAATTGATTTTGTCCTCCCCTGCATACGGCCCATCTACCAAAAGCTCAAATGAAACACAAGTATCAGTAGTATTTACTTCACCATGAGGCTCCTCCATGTGAGTTTCCTCATCCACCAATGTCTGCAAACTGCACGATCCTAGTCCAACTTGAACAATTTCAAGTTCATCCTCCGTCGTTGTCATGCCTGCAACATCCTCACACATCAAGACTTCCTCTTCTTCGTCATCGCAATTTGCAGCTGCATCTTGCTCCATTGCCCAACCAAGTCGAAGAAGTTCGTCTTCAACATTCCTTTCCAAGACCTCAAGTTCACCTCAAATCCGTGGGTTCTCCTTTTTCATCAGCTTCAACTTGTATAAGGTCAGCAAAAGCCTCCCTTCGCATTCTTCCAAACCTGCCATGCCTTGTCATTTAGCTTGGCCCAAGCACGAAGCTTCACCCATGCTAAACCTGTCACGAAGTGTAACACTTCCTTCAGTACGCTTGGTTCTACTGAATCAAGCTCTGATACCACCTGTCACGAAGTGACAGTGGGATCAACTTCTTCTGCAAATCCGATTCCACTGAATCAGGGCTCTGATACCACTTGTCACGCCCCTACCCTGGCGGTACCCTTCCAATCGCACGATGGGGGGTGCGGCACCACCACCACTTTCTTTTTAACAATACTTGTAAGTGTGGACTACGCCTACTTTCTATACTTCGTTTATTTTCCAACTTTTCTAAGTATATCATTCACATACATAGTAGAAACATTCAATTATTCATCTTCATCATTATTACCATTTACACGTATGCACAACAGATATTTTAATGGGAGGGGCAACTCCCTGAATATGAGTTTGCCCGATAATAACAATATTTCACAAAATATACAGTTTTACAGTGTTTGCAGGAAACCTCAAGTTTCCTTGGTACAATCTCTGTCACAACTGTGCAACTCGGCCTGCACCGTTCAGACTACTCGAACCACCGTTCGGAGTGCCCACCGATTCTACCGTCCGTCACAACTCATTCACCATCGCACTGTTCAGCACGTCGTTCACCTGTAGCTCGTTCAGCCAAACACCCTCAACTCGTTCAGGCGAACGTCCTCAACTCGTTCAGGTGGACACCCTCGCACGCCCTCGCCCGTTCAGTCGTTCAGATCGACTTTGCCCGTTCAGTCGTTCCGACCGACCTTGCCCGTTCAGTCGTTCGGGCGGACGCCCTCACACACCCTCGCCCATTCAATCGTTCGGATGGATGCCCTTGCATGCCCTCGCTCGTTCTGTCGTTCGGGCAGACGCCCTCGCACGCCCTCGCCCGTTCTGTTGTTCGGGCAGACACCCTTGCATGCCCTCGCCCGTTCAGTCGTTCAGGTGGACGCCCTTGCACACCCTCGCCCGAACGCCTTCGAACGATCGTTCAAACAAATGCCCTCGGACGCCCTCGCCCATTCGGTCGTTCAGGCCGACGCCCTTGCTCGAACGCCTTCGCACGACCTACGGCTCTGTTTTCTGCGTTTGTTGCCGCTTCATGCTACGGCCCAAGAGTCCGCCTGCACTTCGCCCAATTTCAGGCTCTCCAAGTAGCTCGTCCTCCTAGCTTGCATAAACACTTGGAAGCTTTGCTTGATTGATTTTTTCCACCATTCCAACGCTTTACTTATATGGTGGTTGGCCCATCGGTTGGGGCATCGACTCACCAAGCCGATCCACCTTTTCATCCAACTCACCCCTCCGTCGCGTCGGCCCATGGTGTGGGCGCCCATGTGCGGGACTGCCCCCACATATAAACTTTCCAACGCCCAACACTTAGTTCATTTTTGTGATGACTCTTTGTGTCGCACGTTGGCTCGCCTCCTCCGTTTGGTTAGCTCGTTGCACCGTGCGGGTGCGCCCCAACTCGCCGGTTACCCCAGCTCGTCGCCTGCTCGCCCGTGGTGTGCCCTTCGCCAAACGAACCACAACTCGTGGGCCTTACAAACCCTTTGCTCCCCGACGGCTGTGATCCCTGTAGTCCTAAATTACTAATACTACTAGTTCCTGTGCTGCTCCCAATGTTGAAACTGATTTTGTATTTCTCCCGCGCACTATATATCCGTACTGCCTTAGCTAAGCTAATAACAAATTCCTCTGGATTGCGATAAAGTACCAGGGGAAGATTAGGGGAAACGCCACCTATGTCTTGGGGGTGCCGCTATTGACTCTTAACGGATGCTTCTCCTTCATTGAATAATCTCCTCATCACGTCGCCCATATCCTCTTTGCTTCCTTCTTCATGCCCATGCGGCCTCTGCTCTTGCGATGCCCCTTCTGTAACATGTACTTTCGATCCGCCTTTTGCAACTTGTTGGGAAGATCCGTCTTCATTCCCGTGGCTCCTATATCTTCCTTCACTGCTCTTGCTTTGCCCAACACCTTCTTCTCCTTCCTCCTTGACTCGGGGTTTTCCCTTCACCACTCCTACTTGGTGGGGCCCCATCTCTTCTTCCCTAGAGTCTGAATCGCCCTCGCCTGCCACTTATCTGCTAGCAGTGCCCTTCTTCGCGCCCTGACATCTCTCGCTTTTTTCAACTCTTTGGCATCCATCCCTTCAGCAGCATATCTATCCCTCAACCGACAACATTCCCCCCTCTACGTTCTTCCCCTCGTACTGGAGTTTTATGCTGCCATCCTCACGGCGGGCGAAGGCAACAGTCCTTCTTCCACCATAAACATCTTAATCCACGTCGGTACTTCCCTCATCAACTTACCTCTCAGTCCCGAGTTGAATACAACTTCTGCCTTTGAGAAAGATTGATATTTCTCAGCGGCAAACTCAACTATGTATCCTGCTACCGTAGTCTTTACCCAAAAATCGACTACACTAGTCAGATCATTATCCAACTGTTGCAGCGAGGCGATATCGACGAAGTCCAGTTGTTGCGAATTGTCATTGATCCACCTGGCTGACTCTGTCCCTTCAGCCTTCTTAACCAATTGTATAGGTCCTCTGGGAACTTACACCAGAAAATTTCATACTAATCATTGGTGTCGTTAGCATATAAAATCCCCTCACTCACCTTTGCTGATCGGTTGATTTCTACGGGTAGCCTGCTCCGCCACAAACTGATCTACTTTATGATTCCACCAATCCCTGGTCTCTCTCTTAAATATCCTTGACACCATAGTCTGAACTAGTTCTCATACCTTCCGGTCTTGGCAACAGAGCCATTTGTTGGCTCGAAAGAGTCATCAGGGGGAAGACCCTGGGTTCGGGCACAGAGGGCCAACAATGTTCGGTATAGTCTAGGACAATGTTGACATTTTCACCTTACCCCAAAGGGCAAGGAGTCTCACCCAAGGCATGCCGCGACCAAAAGGGAGAAGGGTTCAGCATGGAGTCGAGGAAGTATTAATCGGATTGCATTCGATTACATGTACATAAACATTACATATAAAGTGGAGATAACAACATACTCGCGATAATTTAAGAACTACTGATTACATGCAATTGAAAAGACATTCAAAAATTTGAAGATTCATCATACACAGGGCCCAGATACATCACAAGTTGCAACCGGTCTTAGCCATTCTTTATATTAATCTTAACAACAAATATTACAATATGACTCCGGCTTTCACTGCAAACAACTACAGGAAATACCTGACTTAGTTCCACGAGTTTGGTTCAGCTTCAAGGACCAAGTCTCCCATATTCCTGCAACCTGCCCTCCATCTGCCGCAACTAGAGATCCTCTCACTTGCTCTCACAACTCTGTTGTTCCTCTCCTCAACTAGCTAATCCAACCCCTCTTCTTTTCTGGTCTTTTCCTTTTATATCCTTCTCTGTTACTTGGACTGCCAGTTCTTGCTTGGTTGTTCTTCCCATTAGCTGCTTCTACACCTTCCCGCCCCCTTGGTCGCCTTTGTCTTCCGCTGCGACCTTGCCGCAACTCTTTCGCCACTGTTTGTTCCGTCAACCAACCGTTGTTGCGACCCATTTCCTTCTTGTCCTTCGGTTAGCAAAAATTGGTCAAAACCTTTTCAAAATTAAACGAAGGCCCCAACAGGACATGCTTCACAAAGTCTTGATCTCACAATCCAAAACAATGTAGAAGTATTTTCATATTACTGTCACTTCCACTATTGACACGAGCTTAGAGATCATTTTCATAAGAAATCACTATTATGTATGGTGTCCTCTACCATATATGCAACTTCCACTCTTGAATTTTGCTAAAATGTGACCAAGACACCAATTGTGCCTTAATTTGGTGCCTCTGTCATATGTTCTATTCCTTTGATTTCAAGTGCATCAATGTCCAGCTTTGTATATGCGAGCCATAAGCATGTGCAAGTCATCAAATAAAGTGTCATAACGTATATCATTGATCTAATGATACGGGGAATGATATCATAGAGTAGCAATGTCACTTGTCTTTTACTTCCATAATAAATCATGGTCTTGATGTAACATAGACCATTGTCTTCTATCAAGGTCAATGTCCATTTCAAACATTGCTGACTAGTCCACATAGGCATCATTGTTCAAATATTATTGTTACAAATCATTGTTATTGTCAAGGCATTGAAGAAATATGAGCCACAACAAGTCATGGTAGAACTTTATATGATTCATATGAGTCACAGTCAATGGTGTGAGCCTCACGATATTCAAGCTCAAAGAATTGCGAGCCTGTGAGCCTTGGAAAATTGCAGGCCTTATCATGTAGACCATACCATAGAACGCGACCAAAATGTGGATTCTACAGGTCATTTAGTTCATTGTTCCTATCCTCAAGTCATAAGGATGTCATACGATTTGCCCAATGCTATTAGATATATCAAAAGCGAGATGATGTGACCTACTGTAATAATATCATTGTAATGTATTGTATAGAGCAATCCATGGGCTAAGAGCGAGCCACAATAAGGTTCAATCCACAAAAAAAAAACAATGCGAATCACCGTGATTCCACAAAGGATTATAATAGCCACTGTAAGAGATCAACTGTGGGCCATAATATATGTGCCATAGGTGCAAGTGCGAACCATCATTATATGAGTGTGAGCCATAGCAAAGTAATGTCACTGTATTTGTGATGTTAATGAAATGTGTGCTACTGTTAAATATACGAGCCACATGCCATTGTAATTCATGCCTTAGAGTGAGCTACCACAAAGTGCGAGCTTCTCACTATAATGTGAGTCCAAGGATGTAATTGAACCATTGTTTCAAATGTCAACATCTCAATAACTGTAAATGTGAGCTTCAGGGTCAATCTGAACTTCAACAATTTTAGACAAGTCATAATATATGTGAGCCTTTTGATGCATTTCGAACCATATGATACGAGCCATATCATACAAATTTTATCGCAAAGATTTGTCCATCATAATGCACCAAGCTCAGAACAAACTTCATTGTAACCAGAAACCAAAAGTCAAGCCTTCCGAGAGACTCGAGACAAGCCATAGGATACTTCATACTTTATTTAAATGCCAACTTGAGTGATCTTCTAGCCTCATACTTAAATCCTTAGCTCTGATGAAATGTTGGAAAATCGTGGGGCCTGTAATTTAATTTAGATTTTCCTTTCTATAGTAAATGCTTGTGAATTTAATTTACTTCATTAATCTTTATTCTGATTTTTTCATCAAACAATTACCATAGCATGAACATGAAGATCACAAAAACAAAAAAACACAAGATATAGGCTCCAAGCCAGGGAAAAACCCCTCCAAGGGGAAATCCCAAAAAATTCTCTTCTTATAGAATCACATCAAATGAAATATCCAAGACCCATAACCACAAAAACTTCCACCTCTAGATGCCAAGTCAAACCTTCCTTCTTTCCAGCAAATTCATTAGCAAGGGACCATCAACAAGAGATATACCAAGGCAAATCTTTCACAAACTTTAGCTCAAGAAGATATCCTTTCTTTCGTACTTTGGCCCTGCACTTCTTCTTTGCGATGTTTCAGACCACAATCCATCAAGTGTGTCTTCAAATGAGCTCCATCTTCCCTCTATTTATATAGTTCAGAGGGGTGCAAATAGACATGTCCATTGGGGTATGGCCAACTTGACATGTAGGTTGACTTGGCACCTAGAGGGGTTTCTGACCCAAAATTACATATTTAAAAATCCTTTTTCCTTTTTCTTTACAATAGGTCCAAATAGGACTTTGACGCTTTTGACTCAAAAACCTAGAAGCCTGAAGAACATGCTTGTCTAGAAAAATAATAATAATTTTTTATTTTTCTTTTCGTTTACTTTTTACATAAAATACATAGTGGTACAAATTATGAAGACCAAAACTAGTTACATTCTCCAACAATTTTGCCATAGACAACTTCAAAATGAACCCATCCAACATCTTTGGTGTTTGGGGCCATGGTGGATGATAAAATTTCAAATTTGAAGGCCAAGATATCTTCAAATAGAAAAAAAATGCAACTAAGTAAAACGCAAAACCTATGATAAATTTGACAAAAAAAGAGACAGATTTAGCCTGCAAAGAGGGGCTGTTTTTTACTTTAAAGAGGGAATAAGAATTAAAAATAGGGACAACAATTAAATACGTTGTTAAAATCTGAAAGTTCTATGTAGAAACTTAAAAATTATTTGTAGAAACTTGAAAGTTCTATGCAGAAAATTGAATGTTCTTTGCAGAAAGTTGAATGTTGAATGTACTTTGCAGAAAACTGAATGTTCTATGCTGGGACTTGAAAGTACTTCGCAGAAAACTAAATGTTCTATGCTATTACAATTATTAAGAATGTAGATTTCTTTTCAAAACTTTTCATATCAGTGATTGTAGATAGAACATAAACTTAAAGATCATATGCAGATGGCCAAGCACAAATATGAGACACTGAAATTTAGGTCCAATGACTAGGGCAAAACCCCTCGAGGGGGGGGGGAATCCAAATGATTCTTCTTCTATTAGATTTCTTCAATTGTTCAGCAGAGCAGAGAGAGAGAGAGAGAGAGAGAGAGAGAGAGAGTCACCAATGTTTGATCAACTTGCAGCTGAAGTGCTCTTGCTCTTTGTTTGAAGATCTTACCCTACGCTTGCTCCAACTCTTCCCTTGCTCCAACTCTTCACTTGTTCTCACACTTCTCTTGCACACACTTAACACTTCCTTCTTCACAATGAACATGTTACTCTCAACTTTCACTTGCTCTTGCTTAAATAGACGAGAAAGGAGAGGAGTTACAAACTGAATTCATGCTTTGAGCCAACAATAGGGGAATTGAATTCCATGAGGGGGGAGTTACTTGAAGAGAAATGTAATTTATCCCAAGAATAGAGAGAGAAGTACACTTGTCTTGAGGAGTTACAATTCAAAATATGGAGAGAGAGAGTTACACTTAGATATGAAAGAATATTTGGTGAGAGTTACAAATCGAATTGAGTGAGGGAGTTACAAGTGCATTTAATGAGGAGTTACACTTTTGCCATATATCGAATTAGTGAGGGAGAGTTACATTCTCTTGAGTGTGGAGTTACTATTTTATTCCAAGAGAAAGGTTCGATTTGCTAAGTAAGAGATTCTCAATTTAGTTGGCTTATTCCATGAGACTAGTGAGAATTTGTTTTTATTAATCCATTAAAGGTGAATGACTTTAGACTATTTTATAAATAATAGTATCATAATAATAATAATACTGGTAAGGACAAAATATTAATTCTTGACTTGTATAATCATGATTGATTTGATTTTATAGTGGATTCCATATGTTGAGATTATCTTTGATCACTTAGACATGACATTCTATTTTTGGAAAGTCACTTCTAAGATGAGATGCGACTTACTATTTTTGAAAATTCATATTAGAATTGTTAGAAATGAATTTTGTTATAGGTGGTTCAAGCAGAATTGAAAGATATGATTTCTTCTATGAGAAATTCATCCCCGCACTGCGAAATTTTAACACCTTCTCAGTTAGGGAGGGATTTCTTTCTGCATCAGAGGTCTCTGTTTCCTTTGAGCTTTTTCATTCATCTCAGTTCAACTTTGCTCTGTAACATCTCTGTAACAATGAAGTCACAATCTAAAGAAGAATCATCCACTTGACACAAATTTGGAAAGGAAAGGATCATCACATGTCACATAGACAAGACTCAAACAAGTCACACAGCGAAGTCTCACTACACCGATTGGCCAGATAGGTGGTTCTTCCCACGTCCCAGATTGTGGGTTAGGTGCATAATGAGGCCTACTCTTGTGGCACACACTACACATGTCTTTCATCCTTAGGAGCTTTCTGACAACATTCCCTAATCTTGTGAGCTTTGATGGTGGGCGGGGGGGGGCAGGGGAAGACAACTCAATGTTCTTGATTAGTTGTGGCCGCTTCTCAGAAGAGTCACGTCCATAAGTCCAAGCCGCTCTCTAAAAACCAAAAACTTTTTTTCGGTAAAGACTTGGTAAGGATGTCAGCTATATGATCATCAATGGAGTTGTGATGGAGCCTCACTGCTCTTCTGTGCACCATATCCCAGATATAGTGATACTTGATCTCAATATGCTTGGACTTGTCATGAAACACACGATTTTCTGCAAGATGAATCCAACTGTTGTGTCTGGAACTTGCTCAAATAGTTCCCCAAAAAGCTTTCTTAGCCAAACTGCCTCACAGTTAGCCATGCTAGCAATAATGTACTCAACTTCAACTGTACTCAATGCAACAAACTTATGTTTTTTACTCATCTAAGAGATCGTGGTAGATCCTAAGCTAAAGCAACACCTAGAAGTGCTCTTTCTATCAGCGAAGTTACCAACCCAATCAACATCGGTATATCCATGAAGTCTTACATTTTTAGCAGTGTGTTTCAATCCTATATTGATAGTTCCATGCAAGTATTTGAGTACATGTTTTGCAGCAATCCAGTGGGCATTAAAGGGATCAATCATATGTTGACTTAAAGTGTTTACAATAAAGCATATGTCAGGTCTAGTGTTTACCAAAAACATGAAAGCACCAATGAGCTGTCTATACTTTATGAGATTTGCTAGATTAGGTCCTACAACTTTGCCACATAATTTCTTAAAGTTAATTTCCATAGGAGTATGCATGGACTTACATTCTACCATAGCAAATCTTTCAAGAAGCTTAACAACATATTTTCCTTGAGAAAGATAAATTTCAGCAAGTCTTTGCCATACCTCTAAACCCATAAAGTAATGCATCAAACCAAGGTCTTTCATTTCAAATTCAGACGCTAGCTCCTTCTTACACTGGAGGATAAGAGGTTTTCCTCTTGTTAAGAATAAATCATCAACATACAATACCAAAATCAAAGGTATACCTTGGACAATCTGGAAGTAGAGGTTTGGGTCTGCACTGCTTGTGGTGAAACTGAGCTTCATCAAGTAGCTATCAATGCGAGCATACTAAGCTCTTGGAGCTCGCTTCAACCCATATAAGGCTTTCTTCAGTCTGCATACATTTGTTTCCTTGTCATTCTCTTCAAAGCCTTGTGGCTGTTCCACAAATACCTCTTCCTTGAGGAAGGCATGCAAGAAAGCAGTTTTCACATCCATTTGATGAAGAGTCTATCCTTGACTAGCAGCTAAGGCAATAACAGGTCGAATAGTAGTATATGAAGCTATAGGTGCAAAAATCTCATCATAATCTATTCCCTCTTTTTGAGGGAGATCTCTAGCTACAAATCTAGCCTTGTATTTTTCAATACTACCATCTGCACCATGTTTAATCTTAAACAACCATTTGGAAGTGACAACAAACTTACCTTGAGGTCTAAGAACCACTTCCCAGACATTATTTTGGATGATGGACTTGTATTCTTCAGTCATGGCATCTTTTCGAACTTGTTCTTTTGTATCTTCTTCAAAGGTGCATGGTTATGCTTGAATGATGTTGTTCATGGCAGCAACATACCCTTGAAATCGACTTGGCTTCTTACTTTCTCTGGATGTTCCTATTGGGGCAGCGTGTTGCTCAACATCTTGCAAGGTATCTCATAACCATAGTGGTCTATTTCTGGTAGGAGGATAATGTGGTGGAGGATCTAGATGATTCATGGAACCCGTGGGATTATCATAAAGCTCATTCTCAGGTTTCGGTTCAGACTCAGATGCTGATTTTTTTCATTAACAACTTGTCTCTCAGCAATGGCAGGAGAAGGAGAGTCTCTTTCTTTTCCAAGAGCTGCATCTTCATCAAATGTTACGTCTCTGCTAAACTCCTATAGTTCTTTGACCATGTACATAAATTCTATAAGCTTTTGAATTATCACAATAACCGACAAACGTACCTTTCTTACTTGAAGCTTCGAGTGCGTTCCTTTCTCTTTTGACACATGGGAGTACACAAGACAACCAAAGATTCTCAAATGACCCACCTTAGGCCTTTCACCAATAAAGACTTCTTCAGGAGTCTTCTTGTCTAAGTCCTGATGAAGAGTTCTGTTTTGCACAAACAACAATATTTGTAGCTTTTCCCCACAGACCCCATAGAAACTTTGGTAGCTTTTGATCATGCGGCATGGCTCCGACCTCTTCCATAATGGTTATGTTTTTCCTCTCAGCCACAACATTTTGTTCTGGATTGTACGACATAATGGTTTTTATCTTTATTCCGACTCCTTTGCAAAGATCATTAAAATCATTAGAAGTGAACTCTCCCCCATTGTCAGATCTAAAAGCTTTGATCAACTTTCGTATTTGATTTTCAATCAGAGCCTTGAAATCTCTAAACATGTCAAATGCTTTCCTTTTCTTTTTCAAAATGAATACCATGACTTGCGAGAAAAATCATCAACAAAAATCATGAAATACAAGTAGCCACCAAGAGAAGTAACAAACATAGGTCCACATAATCAGAATGTATGAGTTGAAGTACCTGACTAGTTTTTGTTCTGTTTGAAGGGAATGGCCCCTTTACATGCTTTCCACTTGGACATCCTGTGCAAACTCCTTCATGATCCATTCTGATATCAGGCATTCCAGAGGCCATCTTCCTTGTTGATTTCTGGTAGCATCGAATGTGCTTTAAGCCTCAAAATTTGCAAGGAGGCTTGGACACATGCATTCTCCAATACCTAGAAATTGTTTTGGGAAATTCCACACAGAGACAGTTTTATTAAAATAATTAATTATTTTTAATGGAGGTCTAAGTCTAAACTTAAGGAATTAAAATAATTAAAAGTGTGGGTGAAACTTCTAGAAGAAGACGGAATCGAGTCCAAATGATTTGAGCCATTGATTAGGATCTAATTTGGGCCGTTGGTTCTCAACTGGAGGATTATAAGGACATCGATGGGCACTTGGAGAACACATCGAATAGAGTTCAAAAGATCGAATTTCTGAAGTAGAGCAACTGCCAATGAGAAATTCGAAGTGAGCTTTTGCAGTGAGGCGCAGGGATAGTTTCGTTGGAGATTTCTCTTGATCCGGGAATACTCAGCAGAGGAGGCAGAGAGAGATTTGGGAGAGGCAGCGCAAAGCCAGAAGATGCTGACACAGGGCCATGTAGAGGCAGCGCGAAGCCTTGAGGAGATCCAGAATTCACTGGAGGGATCGACTTCTATAGCTGGAAGCCGGGGTGTGAGGCCGGGAGAGTAGAAGTCAGAATCTCAGAGGCAAATCGATCAACTGGGAGGAGTGACGTAGACCCTAGACAAGGTGACGCTGGGTTGACGCAGTGATTGCACAGAGGTAGCCAGGGGCTAGTCATTCAGTGGCTAGATTAGCCAGGGTCTCCTGTGATAATGTGAGGTAATCTCACTTATCTCTTTGTCAGTGATATTCTCTGTATTGGATAGCCAGGAGGGCATCCAAAGATTGTATTTAGAAATTACTACTGCATAATAATAAAACCCTCAGTTGCTGCACCAGTTTTCCTGCATCAGCTTTTTCTGGGGACATTTGTCCAAAAATAACCATGTAGATGTGTTGTGTTACGTGCTGCAGTGTATTAGTTTCAGTGTTTACTGTAGGAAACAATAAATAATTTTGTTCAGTAATTAACAAATAGAAGAAACGTAATCAGTTGCTGCAATAGAAATTTGGGACTTCCAAATTTTTACATGGTATCAGAGTTGCAGGTGAAACAAGAGAACAATACCGGAAGAGCCCAACGCTGAAGGAAGAAGGGAAGTCGAAGTGTTGCATAGGCAACAAATCGAATCTCTAGAGGGATTACGCAGTTCAAGCCAGGAGGGCAAGATTTTCGTGGTAAATCTCTCTCTGAGTGAGTCGACAGAGAGGTAGGATTTCCAGATCGAGATTTGTCAGTGGTAGAGGGAGCAACGAAGGAAAAGCTTCAACAAAGAGGGGTTCCTAGTGTGACACAATTTTCTGCAGGCGGTTGCTGGGCAGAAAGATGTGAGAAGAAAGGAGAGACACTTGAGGGAATTTCTTCCTCAGAAAATCCTAGCCAGGGAATTCGAATTCTCATTTGCTGAGAAGCAACAGGAAAGAGGAGGTCATTCGACTTTTTTGATTGGCATAGATGGCAACTAGAGGATTAAGAGATCAAGATAGGTTGGATGGGGCATCCAACTACGTGATGTGGAAGGCAAGGATGTCGTGTCTTCTGGGTGAGCATTTTCTCAAGATCTATGTCGACAGCGTGTAACTGAGCTCGCGGATCCAGATTCGCTCAAGAAGTACAAGGGAGAAATGGCAAAGACCAAGAGAATGATCTGCGATAGAGTGAAGGATCATGTAGTTTGTCACATCGCTGGCAGAGACATTACCAAGGAGATGTGGGATTCTTTGTTGGTGCTATATCAGGGTTCTTCCGAGCAGCGGAAGATGTACTTGGAGCAGAAGATGAGATTTATGCAGATGTAGAAGGGGGAACACATTGATTTGTTCCTTACCAAGTTTCAGAAGACCCGAGACGAGTTGGCAGTTGTGGGGTCAACATGAGGTCAACACCTCAAGATTCTGAGATGTTAAGACTGGCCTTGAATTCAGTTTCCGAGGAGTGGCAAGTTTTTGTCCAAAGCATCCTCGGCAGGGCGACTTTGCCAAACTGGGATGGAATGTGGGGAGCTCTTAAGCAGGAAGAGTTGAGGAGAGACTTGGTCAAGGGTAAACTTGAAGGAAGCAACAATAGTGGGTCGAAGCCTAAGGAGGAGGAAGAGAATGCAACCCTTTCATCTAAGGGGCAACAGGAGCAGCGAAAGAAGAAGAAAGATGTTTTGAAGATTAAATGCTTCAGGTGTGGTGAATTCGGTCACTACGCTACACAGTGTCCTCTCAGAAAGAAGGACAAGGATGAGAAGCATGATCCGAAGGTTGCAGCCGCGAAGATCGAGGAGGAGGAGTTCCCCATGACAACCCAGTCATTTCCAGAAGGGAGGTGGGGAGATCTAGAGCTATAGTTCGAAAGCACTGCAGTTGGGCAGGATCCTTGAGGAGTCCACTTCTCGGATCAATACCTTGCTACGGGAGCCTAGATCAGTAGTAGCAAGATGGACTGGATCAGTTGATGCAAAGGAGTGTCAGAGTGACAGTTGCAGTGGCTAGGAGCGCCAGAGACTGAGCAGCGCAAAGCTAGAATTGACATCAATGCAGTTGGCATAGAGCAGAGTCGGCAACAACGCAGAGGCTTCAGAGGGTCAGCATAGAGACTAGCAATAGTCAGAACTCCAACAACAAATGCATCATGCTGAACACCAGTTCATTGATTTGGGATGCTTTTTCGTTGGCTGATGCAATAGCAACAACAGTTGGAGAAGGATGCAGTGTTCGTAGTGGCAGGTTAGCAGCAACACAAATGCAAAATTTGAGAGGGAGTTGCAGTACGGATACAGTGGCAGTGTTAGCAGCAGTACAAATGCAACATTGGCGCAAGAGTTGGTGGGCAGAGATGTCAGAGATCAGCCGCTTAGAGGGAGATGTTATAGAGAAGGGGGATGATTCAACAGGTTGCAGTACTAGAGCACATTCCTCGGTAAGAGGGAGTGTTGATTTTTGGTAGTATCAGATGTGCTCCTCAAAATTTGCAGGGAGACTTGGACACATGCAATTTTCAATACCTAGAAATCATTTTGGGAAATTCCACTCAGAGACAATTTTATTAAAATAATTGGTTATTTTTAGTGGAGGCCTAAGTCTAAACTTAGGGAATTAAAAGAATTAAAGGGTATTAATCTAAACTGTGGGTGAAACTTCTAGAAGAAGACGAAGATCGAGTCCATATGATCCGAGCCATTGATTAGGATCTAATCTGGGCTGTTGGTTTTTAACTGGTGGATTATAAGAAGGACATCGATGGGCACTTGGAGAACACATCAAATAGAGTTCAGAAGATCGAATTTCTGAAGTAGAGCAGCTGTCAGTGAGAAATTTGAAGTGAGCTTTTGTAGTGGGGCAGGGATAGTTTCGGTTGGAGATTTCTCTTGATCTGGGAATACTCAGTAGAGGAGGCAGAGAGAGATCCGGGAGAGGCAGCGCAGAGCCAAAAGAGGCTGACGCAGGGCCACCCAGTGGCAGCGTAGGCTGACACAGAGCCTTGAGGAGATTCAAAATTTGCTGGAGGGATCGATTTCTGTAGCTGGAAGCCGAAGTGTGAGACCAAGAGAGTAGAGTCAGAGTCTTAGAGGTAAATCGATCAGCCGGGAGGAGTGACACAAACCCTAGACAATGTGACACTCTGGGCTGACGCAGAGGCAACCGGGGGCTAGTTATTTAGTGGCTGGATCAGCCAAGGTCTTCTGTGATAGTGTGAGGTAATCTCACTTATCTCTCTGTCAGTGATATTCTCTATATTGGATACCCAGGAGGGCATCTAGAGATTGTATTCAGAAATTACTACTGCATAATAATAAAACCCTCAACTGCTTCACCGGTATTCACATATTGGGTTTCTCCGGGGACATTTGTCCAAAAATAACTGTGTAGATGTGGTGTATTTATTTCTTGTTTCTGCATTTTATTTAAATGGTGAAGGCTACAATGTATTAGTTTTGGTGTTCACTGTAGGAAACAGTAAATAATTTTGTTTAGTAATTAACAAATAGAAGAAACGTAATCAGTTGCTGCAGTATAAATTTGGGACTTCATAATTTTTACATTCCTTACATGAAGTTGAGGTAAGGCTTTGTAGTGTACGTGAGCAAATCTTCTGTGCAGTAGCTCACATTGAAGATCAGTATCATGGACCAGTGCATGAATTGGTTTACCATTGACTTTGTAAATCCCTTCACATCTTGATCCAAGAGTGAAGGCTCTCTCATACTTGAGTTCAAAGGCCAGGTTAGAACCTTTCCATTAATAAAAACAACTTTCATTCCTTTATCTTTTAGAGCAGATATGGATATAAGATTTTTTTTCAAACCAGGTACATATAAAACTTATTGCAAAAAAATAGATTTGTCATCATCTAACTAAAATGAAATTGAACCATAACCTTTAACTTGGTGAGTAGAATTATCTCTAAGGATAACGTTTAAATTAGTTTCCCTCTCAGCTAGATTAGAGAGTGCTTCTTTATAACCAGTAAAATGTTTGGAAACACAATTATCAACTAACTAGCTATCAAATGAATCTGCAAAAGAAGAACTAGAAAGAGCAGAAACAAGAAAATATTCTAATTGAGTTTCTGCTGCATTATTTCTATATCTTGGATTTCTTGTTTTCTTAGGATGCCCTTTTTTTTGATTTTCAGAAGAGTCTTTTCTATAATCAGATTTGTTTTTGAATCTAGGTGCTCTTCTTTTTTTACAGTCATGAGCAAAGTGACCATGTTTTTGACTGTTAAAGCATCTAACTTTTGACATGTTTAGATTCTCTTTATTTGATTTGAAAACATAATTCTTTTTATTACCTTTCTTTCTCTTGTCATAGGTTGTAAAAGCAGTAGGTTCTCCTTCTTCATGATGTGAAATTCTCCCTCTGGAGATCATTCTGGCCTCCTTTTGGATACATTTTCCCAGGAGCTCATCAAATGTGGGAAGAGTGTTGATGTTGCTGATAGTGGTGATAAAAGTCCCCCAAACAAGAGAAAGGCCTCCAAGCACAATCAACACTATTTCTTTGTCGGGTACAACTTCACCAATTGTTGGCAGTTGATTTCTGATTTTAGTCAGTCTCAGGAAGTATGCTTGAACCGTCTCTTCTCTATTCATTTTGATGTCCTTTCGCTGATTCTTCAAGGCAATAATCTGGTTCAAGTTACTAGTTGCAAACATGCCCCTAAGTTGGTGGTGCAGCTGGAGTATGAGTCAATGTAGAGAGTGCGTGAGCGTGCCATGTAAATACAAATTTGTTTATGGTCCCATAGACTATTTTTAGTTTCGTGGACGTTAAAATATCATTTCATTTCATTTCATTTCAATTTGCCAATTAGTTTGTCATACATTTCTTCAACTTTATTCAAACCAAAAACATAAGTAATGAGATGATCACTAAGAGAATCAAGGATAATTTTCCTAGCTTTGATTTCAACCTTTTTATGTTTGGATTTGACATTGACACTTGAATTCTCTGGTGGATCAATTTCTGTGCTTTCAACATACTCCAAAACTTTGTGTTCTTCAAGAGTGATATCTAGCCTTGATTTACATGGACCATAGTTTGAAGCGTCATTCAACTTCTCTTCTACCTTGAAGCAAGACGAAATCATCTTGATAAAAAACTTAGGCAATAAGTGCTGTCTCTTTAGGTGATCTCTAGTCTCCTTGGACTTGTCTTCACCAAGACTTTGATACCGTGTTAAAATCTGAAAGTTCTATGCATAAATTTAAAAATTCTTTGAAGAAACTTGTAAGTTTTATGCAAAAAACTAAATGTACTTTGCAGAAAGTTGAATGTACTTTGCAGAAAACTGAATTTACTTTGCAGAAAACTGAATTTTCTATACTGTTGCAATTACTTAGAATGCTGATTTCTTCTTCAAAACCTTTTAGGTCAACAATTGTAGATAGACCGTAAACTTAAGGATCATATGAAGACAACCAAGCACAAACAGAAGACACCGAGAGTTAGGTACAATGACCAGGGCAAAACCCACAAGGGGAAAACCCAAATGATTATTCTTTTATTAGATTTATTCAATTGTTCAGCAGAGTACAGAGAGAGAGAATGCGAATGAATAAAGTCACCAATGCCTAATCAACTTGCAACTGAAGTGTTTTTTCTCTTTGCTTGAAGATCTTCTTCTCTTGATCAGATCTTGTCTTTCACACTTGCTCTAGCTCTTCCCTTGCTCTTAATCTTCACTTGTTCTCACACTTCTCTTGCACACACTTAACACTAGCTCTCCTTCTTCACAATGAACATGCTTTTCTCAATTTTCACTCGCTCTTGCTTAAATAGATGAGAAATGAGGGAGTTACAAAAAATGAATTCATGCCTTGAGTCAATAATAGGAGAATCAAATTTCATGAGGGAGGAGTTACTTGAGGAGAAGTGTCTCTCATCCCAAGAATAGAGAGAGAGGTACACTTGGGTTGAGGAGTTACAATTCGAATTAGGGAGAGAGAGTTACACATAAACATGAGAGTATTTTGTGGGAATTACAAATGGAATTGAATGAAGGAGTTACAAATGCATTTAATGAGGAGTTACACTTTTGCCACACATTGAACTAGAGAGGGAAAGTTACATTCTCTTAAGTGTGGAGTTACTATTTTATTCCAAGAGAGGTTTGATTTTCCAAGTAAGAGATTCTCAATTTAATTTACTTATTCCATGAGAAAATTTGTTTTTATTAATCCATTAAAGTTGAATGTATTTAGACTATTTTATAAATAATAATATATTAATAATAATAATACTAGTAAAGATAAAAATTTTAATTCTTGACTTATAATCATGATTGATTTCATTTTAAAGTGGATTCCATATGTCGAGATCATCCTTGATCATTCAGAGATGAATTTCTATTTTTGGAAAGTCACTTCCAAATTGAGATGCGACTTACAATTTTTGGAAAGTCATATTAGAATTGTTAGAAATGGAATTTTATTATAGGTGGTTCAAACATAACTGAAAGATATGATTTCTTCTAGGAGAAATTCATCCTTGAGCTGTCAAATTTTAACATTGCTAGAGGTCACAGAGGAATTTTGATGGCCCAACATTAAGTATAGGTTAGTTGAGGAGGTAGTTAGATAACTTGATGTATTAAACAATCTTTGGGTGATGTCCTTGATGACTCTTTCTATCATATTATAATTTATAACGATGTGCCTACAAATTACCAATGATTGATACATGCCAGTGGTTATTTTCTTTCTGGTTTTGAAATTGCAGCATTAGTACCATAATTTTTTCTCATGTATTTTATATGCATTGGGGGGCTCATTCATTTCCCATTGAAATAGGGAGATGCATTTTGTATGGTAATCAGGAAAAAAAGATGATGTTGTAAGCACAGAGGAATAATCACAGAGATAAGCATGCTACTTCTTGGAATTATCTTTTAGAAATCGAAATATATGTTTGGGCAAGTGGTTCCCAGAGTTTAAATAGCTGAAATAATGGGAGATGTCATGTGTTGTTTAAATAACGATCTTATGTGCCCTTGGCATCATGCAGATCTTGAGTGTATTTTTACTGTCATATGTAACCTCGTGACTAAAGCAGAACGTCCGGATGAAGCTTTGGCCATGGCAGATCAGATAGTAACAAAAGTCACTCAACAACCCAGTGACAAACCTGCTTTGCGCTTGAAAGTGTAAATATTTTTTATTTTCTTTTTTAGAGGTACTAATTATTAAGCACTGATTCGTGTTCCCAGGAATTTGAGAATTACTTTGTTTTCTGTTGATATTTCAGACTCTTCAATCTGTACAATGTGCTTGAGAATCCATATAGCAAATTCTTGGTTTACAAGAGAGCTCTTAAGCTGGCATCCAATGGGAAAGTTACAGATCTTATCATTCCTTCTATCAAAAAGATGGATACATTTTTGAAAGAATGGAACATTGCAAAGAATGATCAGCGCGAACTTTTTCTCGCTATTTCCATTATTTTGAAAGACAATAAAGGGTATTTTAAATCATTGGATGGAGTCTAAAGACAGTTCTACAAGCATTTGTTCTATTAACTGCAGTTTTGTTTAGATTCTAGAATACTAATTTTGATAATGTGTTGTGCAGTTCAGCAAAGGATTCTTACTCCTTTCTTCTGAAGTACTTGGCAACTTTTAATGGTGAGGATGCTTACACAATGAGTGAAGCAAAAGAAGAAGCTGTGAGGGCCATTATAGAATTTGTTAAAGCACCAGATATGTTCCAGGTTTGCATATTGCCCCACCTTAGTTTCCATGTTAGTGTGAAGTATATGTAGAATGTAAATTGTTGTGAAATGTGTGATTTAGTTGCAAGGAATATAAATCAATTCGGGTCCTTAGAATCTTGAAGTTTTATTTTGTGTCTCTTTTCTTTCCATCCACACATACATGCCCCATGCAGATAGTTTGTTGTAAAAAAACATAGGTCAATCAGGGTCAGAGTCTTTTCATTTGCCATTTTTTCCATCTTGCCAATGGTATGTGTGCTGCATGTAGATAGCTTCTTGCAAACTGCTTACCAGCAACATTTCGAAACATCCAATTTCAGTTATAAACTAGAATGAAGGTTCAAGAGGTAGTAACAGAAACAGAATATGTTGGAATTACTTCTTTCCCTACCACAAATGAAACCGTTACAAACATCATTCCCTTGCCTGGTTCAGATAGTGGCACAATTATGTTACCGCTTTTTCACCACATGATTCTACATTTGTCCAGGCTGACCCACGCCAATTACATCTTTTCCACCCTAGGGTATGATCCTAATTATCCTGGTTGAAGAGAGCATGATAGATGTAGATAGGTGGAAAACTAGATAGATGCCCCAGAACCAGCAGATTCCATAGAGAAGAGAGCAACAGAGATTTATTGACATGAAGATGTTGCAAAGGATGGAGATCGACATTAGGTAGGGAACAGCACTCGACTAGGTTTCATACAGTCATACAAAAATATCACAAACTACAAATTTTTATTGCAGAGGGAATGCATAAAAGTGTGGAATGGTGCACATTTCATTCTGAAACTTAGACTGTCACAATATATTGAGCTATTATGACTAATCATACCATGTGGCCAACCTTTTCTGGTAGATGAACTATATGAATCACTAAAGTCATAAACTGTCAAAATACCAAGATGTTGAATTCTATTGGCTGCTTGCCATCATTCTTGTTGAATTTTTGAAGGAAATCAAAGAGGTCTTTTTGGATTTGTTTCATGGTCCATTATTCGCAAGCAGTTTCTACTGGGATGTTTTCACAAATTCCCTGCCATCCATGGGATGCAAGGGATGCCAATTTGGTGTTCCTGGAATGTCCCCTCTCTGCTCTTGGAATATCATCCAATGCAGGCTGTTGGATTTTGCTCTTATACTTGATCTATTTCTTTCTCTTCCGGCTCAAGACTCCCTATCCAGAGCAGAGCTTGTCCTTTCTATAAGATACATAAATTATAAGATACATTGAGATACATAAATTATAAGATTTGAGATACATACAATGAAAGTTCTGAATGTGGTTGATGTATTGGGACATAACACATAAACATTCAGTCTCTACACATTAAGAGGGGCTTCCCTTGAAGATCCTGCTCCTGACACCTGGTTCATCCTACCTTGGCACCTGACTTGTGCACTCTCTTCAATCTGCTAGAAAATGGTAGATACCAATTATATAGATCATTTCCCCTCAGAAATCAGCTACAAATGTTCTGTAATGTGATTGATGTATTGGGACATAACACATAAACATTCAGTCTCTACTCATCAAACTCTAATCTAATGAGTAAATACCTAGTGAGGAGTCATGACTCGATCATCATAGGCTGAATGTCCTCTGGATCGGCTTCAGCATCTGCAGTACTCCCCTCTTGAGGGGCTTCCCTTGAAGATCCTGCTCCTGACACCTGATTGATCCTACCTTGGCACCTGACTTGTGCACTCCCTTCAATATGCTAGAAAATAGGTAGATACCAATTATATAGATCATTTCCCCTCAGAAATCAGCTACAAATCAGCTACAACAGAAGGCTGCGAGGCAAGGTTTTCTTCAGCTCCAAATATTCCAAAGGCTAGTTTTGACTCTTGAGAAGTGAAGTGAGGTAAGAAGGTGAGGGGGGCTTAGTAAGGCAGATTTAGTTTAGGTGTTTCAGGATTTTATTTTATTGTTTATTTTGATATATATTGTGTTTTTTAAGCCTGGGTCATGGACAGGCTGACTTGTCTGTCATGCTTAATAGACATAGACTCAGTGGAGTCGACCTTGTGTGTCGGCATTTGAAATGTTTTTGGTCAAAACTGAGTTAGAATATGCTCAGTTGCTCTGACTTGGATGATTTTGACTAACTGTTCCAGACAAGCTTCTCTATAGGGAGTTCGTCACCTGGGTCAATCCTTCAAGTGGGTTGCGCCCAAAGATGGCCTTCTACGCTGAGCACTTCTTGGAGTTGAGAGACGGGCTCATTGTTCGACCCCAGTATACATTTCACCACTGGATGCATGCTCTTCGCAGTCCTCTAGGCTAGTTCAGAGTGGGTTCTCATAGACTTCGGGTAGAGACGGACCACCAGGTGGATAGACTAGACAGAGTCTGCCAGGTATGTCATTTACAGGAAGTGGAGACTGAGGTGCGCTTCATTCTTGGATGCCCTGTCTACTATGAGATCATAGGAAGGTTTCATTACTTGTTTAGAGATTCTCGAACCCTTGCCGACTTTTTTTGGTATCTCGATCAGAGATGTTTGGCCCTATATATGCAGGAGGCTCTTAGGTTTCGAGCGCATATTCTTCAGCCTCCCATTAGACCAGACCCCACACAGAGGATCATGACATTTTTCAGGGTACTACCTTTAGACATGGGCACCAAGAGATCGATTGATACCAGTACGTATCCAGACTCCAAATTAGTGAGGATCCATGGGACCTCACCCTACCACACGAGATCTCAGCAACAGTTCCGTCTCAGATCCGTTCCTAGGAGACGAACTAGGTCTTCCAGCATTCAACAACGTGAAAACCCCCCCAGGAAACGATTTAGTGGACAGTCTGCGCTTGCCATCGACTCTTCATCGGGCCAACAGAGTTTGTTGAGTTTCTTCGGTGTTATTCATTCATCCTCAGATGTTAGGAGAGATGGGTCTGATCCTTAGACCTATTAGCTCCTGGATCTTCTTTGCTAGGGCCAGATGTTGATTTACTTCATGCATTGTACCTTTTATACGAGACCGTTTGGTTCTCCCAATTTGTATATACATCAATGTACTCAACAATCCCTTTGACCTACTTTGTGGTCATTAGTTGGACATAAATATAATTATCTTATCTACATGTATTTGAATTATGTGACAAGGCCTTCATGGCCTTGAATTGGCTTGAGTTCACCATTGAGCTCTTCCAGAATAGACTCAACTCTGCGTACTTCCTAAATGATGGGGAATTAATGGAGTATTGGGTGTGTATGGGTAGCAGGAATATGTGTCTCGTCTAATCATTAATAAAAAGGACCATGGATAATAATAGCCATTAAGGGTATGCCCAAAACTTTAAAATTGATCATCTCAAGTAATTGAGATACTAATTATTAAGCTCCTATTTCTACTTGTCGTACTTGCTGAGATCAATTGGAAAGCCTATTCTTTGGAATTTTCTTTTTTGTCCAAAATTTCTTTATTAGCTGGTTGATTTGTTACCTAACTGGTTGTTCTTCATACACGGTGGAGGCAGATTTTGTCTAGATTTTTCATGGGTTTCTTGATCCAATGCAGTTGTTTTGCTAGATCCCATGAGGTATTCTTGTTTTTGTTGTTTAACAAGTCCATGATTGCATTTGAGTCTTCTTTTGATTATCAAGCATTTGAGACCTAATTTAAGTATTTGTCTGATGCCTTCCATTAGAACTTCCATTTCTTCTTGATTGTTTATAGCTGTTTAACTCCATTATATGGTTATAATTTTCCTGTGTTGTGTCTGATAGTCACTCTGATCCTGTCATACTAAGGTTACCTTTAGCTGCACTATTGAAGTTTAATTTATTCACTCATCCTTTTGTTGAGAAATCTAGGGGCATCTAGATTAGGTGATTTCTCTTACTTTGATAACTGCGTGTGATGTATTTTTACTTAAACCTGATTAACTTCTTCTTTCACTTAATTATTATTAGTGTTCTTTATCATCAAACAACTACCAAACAATGAAGATCAATAGGACAAGGAGACACAAAATGTAGGCTGTCAGCTAGGGCCAAAACCTCTCCTCTTGAGAGGAAAACCCACAAGAACTCTTTTCTTTTTATAGAACTTCAAGTGACGAATTCCAAGACATAATACCCTTGTCAAAGACACATCCAAGACCAAATCGATCCTTCCTCCTTGTTGAGCTTTCCTTCCAGCAACTTCGACCTCCAGTGGTTTCTTCTACAAATTCGATCCCCATCAGTGTCTTTTGTAGAAACCCTAGCTCTTGCACGTGTGGAGAAGATGATTTCTTCCTCTTTTCTTTTTCGCTCGAGTGTATCCTTTCTTCTAAGAAACTCGACTTGCAAAGTATGCCACTTGGAGCCCTAACTTGAGTTCTGCAATTCGGCCTTTAGTTGCTGCAATAGATGCCCTAACTATCTTGCACGTGTGAAGGATAGTAGCCCAAAGACAATCCAAAATTGTGCTCTTCTTTTCTTCTTCTAATCCTTCTCTTCTTTGCACCTTTTCCTCTTCCTTGATCGAAATCTTGTGTGAGTGAATGAGTGTCCTTTGAATGATGCCAAGTGCTTCTATTTATAGGCTTCTTTGAGTGCCCTAATAGGTTGACTTGTTCCTCTTGGTAGGCTGACTTCTTGTAGCATTTTGACAAGGTCTTGGAGGGTCTATTTGACACTTTTAAATTTTTCTTTACAATATACAACATGCCCAAAAGGGTCTTCCATACATGACAATGACTCAATTGACTTGTTGACTCAACAAGCCCTAGAAGCACTCAATGGGTGCTTGACCTATAAATAAAAAAACCTTGAGCATGAAACCCATGTCTCAAAAATAACAATAATAATTTTATTTTTCTCTTTACATCAAATACATAAAATCATGATTACATGTCATTACGCAGACCGAACCTAGTTACATATTTCAATCTAGTTACATATTTCAACACTCCCTCTTAACTAGGGAGGTATTCATAATCCATACAAGGTACTTGGACATTCTCATACTGAATAATTCTCATAAGAAGAGTTGGATTGGTAAGCAATCTCATAAGCTATCTTATCAGCTTATACTTGTTGAAATATGTAACTAGGTTCGGTCTTCATAATGACATGTGTAATTATGATTTTATGTAATTGATGAACAAAAGAAAAATAAAATTATTATTGTAATGCTTGTCTCATGGGTTTCATGAGCAAGGAATTTTATTTTTAGTGATGGCTCCCATTGTGAGCCTTTAGGATTTGTCATCTAGTCATAAAAGTCAATTTGAGTCTATGTCATGTATGAGGGACCCTTCTTGGGTATGTTACATTTTGTATGAGTCATTAGATAAGTATAAATAGCCCTTCAAGTCGGCTTCAAAAGGAATAATAATATCTCTTCTAAGGACACGTTGTCTTATCTTCTTGTCAAGTCGGCGTATTATCATGGCAAACCTAAGTTGCAGGAAATGTTGGATAGGGGTCCATTTTCGGCCGAAAATGAAACGAAAATGAGGAAACTCGTACCGTACGACCTAGAAACTCGTTTCCGGCCATACTGGCTTGTTTCTCGCTGAGGAAACATGGCTAGTACGGCCGGAAACGAGTTTCCAGGCCGTATGGCGGAGTTTCCACTTGTAACGTGACTTTTTTTTTAAAATGTTTTCTTTTCTAATTTTTTATTGGGCGATTAAAGTATCTTTTCGCTGCTTCTAGATGCTTCTCTCAAGTTATAAAAGTGACCCTCGCCTCATTTTCTCATCACACAATTGAGTAAGTCATTTCTCTTGGAGACTGACGATTTTAGCAAAGGAGAAGAGAGGAAGAGAGTAGTGGTTTCAGCTACGACGTTTTCAACAGTGACCAAAGGAGATTTTCGCAGCAAGAGAAAGAGATTTAAGCAACAGATTTGGAGTGCAGAGTTCCTGGCTATGACATTCTTGGCTTTTGGCTCAGCTACAAAAAATTAATTTGGGTAAGCAACATTCATTTTCTTAGTTTTTTCCTATTATTTCTTCAATTTTTCGAGGGCTTATGTTGCCAAAAATATGAAAAACGTTTTCTTTATAGATTTGTTTTATTTTTTGTTGTTGCAGTAATGGCTTCCAACCAAAGTGCAGCTGCAGGTTCAAGCCCTAGGGCCAACCCAAGGGTTGAATATTATCCTCTTTGGAGGCATGTTCAGAAGCTTAAAAAATGTGGAGGTGGTGGCTCATGGGAGTGACGATGTAATCTTCGTAGTAATTCATACAAGGGCTCCTACTCAAGAGTGAAGGCACATCTTTTGCATGGAGTAGGACAGGGGATTGTAGGTTGCACAAAAACAACAGACCCATTGGCAAGGAGGGCATATCAAAGAGAGCAAGATGAGATGGATGTTATTAAGAGAAGGCATGATGAGCTTAGTCAAGCTACTCCTCAAGCTTCATCTAACATTGAGCCAAGGATTGTAGTTGAAGCAAGAAAGAGGTGAGCCATTGCGAGTCAACAACATGAACAACCAACACCCAAAAATACCAGAGGGGCATCCCCTTCAGTTCATGATAGCAAAATTGTTAAATTGGTGAATGTGCAAGCGAGAGAAGAAACTTTAAATGTAATAAATTATAATGTATCATGTATGCTTTATGATTGCACATAACGTTTCTTAAATGTCCTAAGTTCTAATATATATAACCCCCCCCTTCAAATTTTGGAAACAGGGAAACACACACACACACACACACACACACACATATATATATATTTGTGTTTCCCCGTTTCCAAAATTTGGGGGGGGGGGGGGTTGGTCGCGTTTTGTACCCGTGCCCGTTTCAGAAACTCATACCCGTTTCCTCATTTCGTGCACCTTAGTGGCAAGCAACTATAAATAGGTTGCCACTTGGTCTCATTTTAGAGCAGAGATTTTTTGAAGTTAGTAAGTGGTGCGAAGGCTAGCGAAAGGAAGCCTCCTAGCCAGTGTGAAGAAAGAAAGAAGGGCAAAGTTTTCTTGGGTATCATTTGGAACTGTTTTGGGTCTATTTTAGGACACACATGCGAAGAAGGAAGAGGACACCTGCTACAGAAATAATCGAGAGGAATTACAGTCCTCTTAGGTAGCCCAATTGGAAGTTAGGCATGTTTAAGAGGAAGTCGAAGCAAGCTAGAAGAAGTCCTTATGCAAAAGTGAAGGTCTAATTCTAGGAGGTTGAAACTAGTGAAGGTCTGAAGCAGAAGGTGGCCGAAGTTGAAGAGAAGCAGAGAAGAAGGAAGGAACAAAAGGTTGACTAATGTTGGCTAAGGATCTCATCAAGGGAACTTGTGTATTGGTCTTGGAGTGGCAAATAGGTCAAGGGTTTTGGTCTTGGTATTCATTAATTGGAATCTCTATAAGAAGAAGAATTTGTTCGGGTTTTCCTCTCAAGTGGGAGAGGTTTTGGCCTTGGCTGATACTCTATATTCTGTCTCTTGTCTCTTTATGGTTTATGCATTGGTAGCTGTTTGATGAAAAAGAACACTAATAATCTAAGTAAAGGAAGATCCTAATCTAAGAAAGTAAAAAACATTCACAAGCAGTTACTAATAGAAGAGAAATCACTTGACCTCGATGCCCTAGATTTCTCAACAATACCAGTGCATCTCATTATACCAACCAACATTGTCACATAGCAAGGCCTTGACTAACAACTCTATCTCTCCACAAGATCAAAGCACAATGTTGGCGAGACCAATGATTTATAGACACCTAAATCATTGTCTCTCAAGGCACATACGACACCCAAGTGTTCAAGGATATGTCCTTTTAGGTTAATTCATGTCTTGGAATACCACATCATCAAGGAATTTCCTCTTCGATTACTCTTGCCTATTGGATGCCCTACCACATCCTCAAGGATTATCAGAATCAATTTCAGATGCTTACCCAATCTTCCATTCTTTCTTCATAAAATGAAGACAAGAATGATGTGTCTATCTCCCTCTCTCAACCTATGTCACAAGGTTTGTCGAACTTTAACCTTGAGGTTCGAATTTTGGTGAACCTTAACATTTTTTTGAGGTTCGGCAAACCTCATAGCCATTGACACTTTCTCACCTACTGCAACAAGCTCATCTTGTACTTGAGAAATTTGGGTCAGATAAGAAGAAACCGTCTCATTCTTGGACATCTTGGTGCCCCTGAGTTTCTCTCTTAGCACCATTTTCTAGTTTTGGTTGTCGCTTTTGTATAACTTGGTCAACGCCTCCCACATTTTCTTGGTGGTTTTCTTCCTAGATATATGAGGAATAATATGGTCCTTCACTTTGTCCAGTAAGCCTCATGGCTTTCATGTCCTGATTATGGGCAACCAAAAGTCCACCACTTCGTCCAGTAATCCTCTTGGCTTTCATGTCCTTCTTATTATGGGCAACCATAAGTGTTGCATCGGTAGGGCAAATCCAAGTTTGTGATGCAAACTTCCAAATTTCATATTCCTCTAGCACCAATACTATCCTCTTCTTCTAGATGCTGTAAGTGGATAACCATCCAAGCAATCTTCAAACTTGAGACCAGTTGCCATCCTTGCCCAACTGATTGAACCCTGCCAAAAAAGAATTTCACTTGAAGAACTGCGCTCCTCCTCACGTTGTTTACTAATGTTTTGCATCTCCCCACGCGACACACTATCGCTGTTGCCATTGCCTGCCTATGGTTGATTGAGGGCCTTCGATCTTGTGCCATCTCTGCCACTTGAACACTTGTGCTGTTGTCATGACCTATCGCAGTTGTCTTCGCCACACAAACACCTGCTGATTGCTCTGTCTTGGTTAGCTGACATCAATCTCCTCCAAGACTGCTGCTGCCCCTCGAACTCGTACGGGGTTGCACCCCCCTTTTTTTCTTTTACCCACTTGTTGCAGCCTCGTTCGCTAGAAGCTAAGCCAACAACTTTCCTTTGCAGTTGTTAATTCACTGTTGCACTGCGACCACGATCACCGTAATCGCCACGCGCTGTATCTGTAGCGGCTAGCACATCTTGCGCTTTGCCCTTGAATCTTCGCTACCAACAAATTTTTGCTGGGTGTCTTTGTGTCTTGTTCCATGACCTCTGCGTTTCGCTGCTATGTTGGCTTGATCATCAAACCATGCAAACTCCTGCACGTGCTTCTGCGGCCACTCTCGACTCCGATTCCTTGCTAGCTGGGTGCCTAGTTCATTTGCATTGTCAGCTTCCCTTCTTCGTCGATCGACTACTGTTCCACCTCGACAGGTTTTTTGCGTGGTTGCTATCCTGACACTCCCTGACACCTTGACTTCCCTGATGTGGTTGTCGCCCTGTGGGCTGGATGACTTAGCAGTTGGCGGTGGCTGGGTGGGCCATTAGGCCTATTGGCCCCTTGATTTATTATTATTATTGTTTTTAAAATTTTAAAATTGTGCGCTTTTTTGTTTTTTAAAATTGGCCTTTTAAACTTTTTCCTTTGGCTGTCCAACCGATTTACTTTGGCCCTAATTTTTTGTTTTGTTTTGTTCTGTTTCGCTCTCATGGCCGAACTTGGCCCCAACGATCCAATACGAACCTGGTACCTGAAATTACGAGATCAGTTTTATTCAGAGTTCCAGCTCTGATACCATGTTAGATTTTCTTGAATCCATATTTAATTCCTAGCAAAAATTTACTGAATAAACACTACTAGGTTCCTAACAAAAATATTCATTGGAAGCAAATAATAATATGAATCACAATGATACACAAATTTCTGCCCAACAAGTTTTTCATTAAGAAATCCAAACTTACATGGGCTGCTGTATGGGGATAATGGCCCACCTGAGAAAGTACAGATATAATAACCTGGATCTGATCCAACAGATTTGCCTTAGATTGGTGCTCGATCTCTTTTGCAGATCTAGATCTCCAGCCCCTCTTCACTCCCTTGAATCTAGCACACACTCACTTAGATGTCTCTCTCGATCTTGTGCTGCTGTTGTGTGTCGTTCTCCCTCTCCCTAGCTTTGCTTTTATAACTTTACATTGAGCCAAAACCTAATCCTAACCCTAATCTCAAAGAGATTGACTGCCGAGATTATATCTGGCCTCACTTGAGATCAACGGCTAAGATTTAAAACTTACTCAATAAAGTAATTTACTTTACTTTTCCCAAGTTTTATTAACATGTGCTTTTTCCCAAGTTATATCTAGGCTAAGTTACATCAGCAACTTGCTCAACCTAGAGCAAGTGTTCTAAGGAGACGTGGGTGACTTCTACATGCCTAGAGTCTAGACACAGCCTATGCAGAAGTACTTGCCTGAGCTACAATATCAGCATGGGTATCCATGCAACTTAGTAATGCAATATTTATTTACTATTAGCAGTCTATTTGTGGAAAATTTGGCATTCTGTTTTCTTTTGAATATATATGCATCATAACGTGTAAAAGTATATATTGGTATGTGTGTATGGAATGTGTTGAAGAATCTAGGGCAAATAGGATTAGTAAGATTCTTCCAGACTTGATAACAATTTGTGAAGTGCTGTTACAATTTATCTTAGCTTGATCTTCTTCTTATTATTAGAGTGTGTGTTTATTTCATCAAATTGCTACCAAAGATAAAGAGACAAGAACACAAGATGTTGGCATTCTGCCAGGGCCAAAGCCTCTCCTTCTTGGAGAGGAAAACACGCACGAAATTCTTCTTATGGAGATTCAATTGACGAACACCAGGACCATAACCCTCGACCTACTAGGCCACTCCAAGACCAATTCAGCTCATCAACACTGCTGCTTCACTGAATTCATCCATCATGGACCTTCACTGAGATATTCATCACAATAATGAGATCATAACTGCTGCACCATATCTCCATCTTCTTTTAGATTATTACTGCACTTTTCTTTGAGATCATCATTATGTAGATGAGGCTTCCATACTGAGACATCTATGTGAATGCTTCACCGAGGTATTCATTATTATCCTCCATACTTGTCCGAGATTCTGATGTGTCCGAGATGGCATAGTGAGATCATAATTATGTTGAGACTCGTCCGAGTATACAAAGACTGAGCATGATGATCCTCAGAGAAGACAGTAATACTGTGCCTACAAGCTTAACCAAATTACAGTCATCCTGTACCTTGTCCGAGATTTTCTGTCTTACTGTGCTATCCGAGATTTTCTGTCTTACTGTGCTATCCGAAGTCCTGTACCATACCTCCGAAAACTTCAGAGATGTCCGATTTTTTGTGTCTTTTGCGGATACCCCAGCTGGGTATATATAATGGTTATGTCTTCAATTTGAGCCAACTTATACAGGTGAACCGACATGTCATCCTTTAGTTATTTAATATATTTTTGCAGGCCGACATGATGTCTTCTCATCGCTTTGTTTGCAGGCTTCTTCTTTGAAGGATGGTCCTTGTCTTGGGGGGCTGCTTGACACTAGGTTGACTCATGTTCATTACATAAATGCCCAAGAATAGCTCTTCAATATAATTTTGACTCTTTGACTTTCCTAGACCTATGGATTGAGCAAGAAACTCATTCATATAATTTATAAAAATAATAATTCTTTTTCTTGACAAGTACACAGATCAAAATTACATTGACAAATACCGAACCTAGTTACCCTTTTCTTCAACAGAATGCTCTCTGGATTTCTTTTGGGATCTCCCATTCGCCACTCTGCTTGTCTCTTTCTCCACTGCTGTTCCCTGGCAACAATATAAATTTTGTCATTCTTTATTCCTTACATTATGCCTCCAGTTTTCACACAACTCGATGCCTCCTTGTTCCTGCTCCCCACTTCACTCTCCCACTCTCTGCAGGCACTGGTCTTAATTTTGTCATTCTTTATTCCTTACATTCTGCCTCTAGTTCTCCCACATCTTGGCCCCTGCTTTCTATCTGCAACATGGTTTTGTATCTGCATTACTTTTATTCCCAATGACTAGTTTGTGAGCTTTTTTTCGTTCTTTTGGTAGAGTAGTGTCAGGAGTTGCTTTCATATTCCCACTGTGTATTTATGTTGGTTATACTATTGAGTCCTATTGACTAATTTTGTGATTGGACATCAATAAAATTATCTTATCCTATCTTACAAGACATTTCCATTTTGAAGAGTTACATTTGCAGCTTCAGATAACTGTTTCTTGGTGTGATTATTTGATTAGGTGTCCCATTCTTAAATTTTTGGATTATATGTTTGCATTCTTAAATTTGTGGATTATATGGATTTTATCTTTCTATTCATTATTGGATTTAACTTGTGGCTATATTTGATTACCATTTGCTCTGTCTCAAGGTTCTTAGTTATGAAGAGATATCAACTAATAAATTAATTTTGCCGCCTTCTCAGTGCGACTTACTAGATATGCCTGCTGTGGGACAACTGGAGAGAGATGGAAAGTATGCATTGGTATACCGCTTGTTACGAATTTTCCTCACTCAAAGATTAGATTCTTATTTGGAGTTTCAAGCTGCAAATTCCGCATTATTGAAAAGCTATGGTATCTCTCTTGACCTTGGAGACAATAGATACTGTATTGTTCCATGTGGATGCATTCTGGTTACGTGAAAACTTGCACATTGTTTCTTTGAATGTAGGTCTCATCCATGAAGATTGCATAACAAAAATGCGGTTAATGTCTCTTGCTGATCTTGCTTCCAAAGGATCTGGAGAAATTTCTTATGCTTCTGTGAGGGATACATTGCGGGTAATGTGCAACTTGAACTTTAGTTGCATTATGGCACTATGTTTTGTAAACTATTGTTAATTATGGCCCTGCCACACCTGTTTTCAACTCTTATTCTGAATTGCACAGGTTACAGATGATGAGGTGGAATTCTGGATTGTTCGAGCAATCAGTGCAAAGATTATAGATTGTAAAATGGATCAGATGCGCCAAGTAGCAGTTATAAAGTATGTTGCATTCTTAATTTGCATTTATCAGGTGTGATAGTAATGTGGTTGTGTTTCTTGCTTTCATTTCTGCTTTAATTTATTGGATTGCTGTTCTTTTTGACTCACAGCCGGTCTACAGAACGGATATTTGGACCACCTCAGTGGAAAGAATTACACTCAAGACTTTCAATTTGGAAGGTGATGGTGAAACTTTGAGGATTGAATCTTTGAGCGAACGATTTCATCTATCTTGTTTAACTTGTAGTTTAGAACATTCTTCTCTGCAAAAGACCCTTAGAAGAAATATAGCCAGGGTAGTAACAAGACAAGTTTATTTAAAGTGAACTTTCTGATCAAAAGCATTAATTATTCTTTGGGGCCTGTTACTTAATTTTTCAATCACAACTAGTGTGCTTTGTTTAGATTACTTACTATAACTGCTTAATCCCACAGGAGAATGTTGCAAATCTTTCAAAAAATATCCAAAAGGCAAATACTGCTGCTGATCTGACGCCTGAGGCATTGCAAGGGGTGGCAGTCCAATAAGCATTTATTTTGCATCTTGCTAGAATTTTGGCCGACAAACATGCTTTGGGGTTTTCTAGGGATCAGTGAAAGAGGTGAGTTAACGTTCACGAGCAGGAAGATTGGGTGGTAATGCATTGAGGTTTCTTGTGTCAAAACTATTGTTTTACAGGCTCATAGCCGAAGCTAATGATGAGATGGTTTTATTTTCTCCACGGCATTTAGTTAATGGGTAATTGGACAGTTCTCTGTGGTTCAGCATGTAATCCCAGCTAGAAGATTATTGGGATGTTATCTAAAATTTTATGCAAGAGTCAAGACCAATTTGATGCCAACCAAAATAGAATGATGCCTTTAAATGTGGATCATTTGTTGCTTTATACATAAATTATTTTTACATGTTCCATTATTTCCTCTTCATTTAATTTTAGCCTTAAACTTTTATTTATTTTTTGGGTGAATTTCTGTATTATTTGTGTAGCATTTTGTATGTCATCGAGCCTATTTCTTTTAGGCTCAGGGGTGGCCCTTGAGTCAATTTCTTTTAGACTCAGGGGTGGCCGAAGTTTGTCTGATCTCTTAACTTCCAAGTTTCTTTTAATCCCTGCTGGAAGATTATTGGGATGTTATCGAAAGTTTTATGCAAGATCAAATTGGTGCCAACCAAAATAGAATGATGCCTTTAAATGCGGGATCATATGTTGCCTAACACATTAAATATTTACATGTTCCATTATTTCTGCCTTTTCATATAATTTTAGCCTTCAGAAAACATTTTGTGAAATTCTGTATTATGTGTGTAGCCTTTTGTATGTCCTTGAGTCAATTTCTTTTAGGCTCATTGGTGGCCGGAGTTTGTCTGATCTTGTAACTTCCTTTTCATTTCAATAGAAGTTTTCAGAATGCCACTTAGCTGAATGAGGGAGAGGGGTGAGGCAATGGACAATGTGATTCGAATATTGCTCCTTTAGCAGAGTGTTCATTGCCTAACGACAGACTTAGCATTCTTGATGTTAAGGTTATGATTGTACATAACAAGTATTAAGAAAGTTTCTTAAAAAATTTAAATCTCCTTATGCCTTAAAAGAAAATAACCTTATTTACAATCATAGCCTTAACATCAAGGGTTAAGAAGGATATTTATTTTTTTTAAGAAAAGGGAGAAAAACCAACACTAAAGGCTCAGGAAACCAATCAGAAGAGGTGTTAGTAGAACAATGACCTTTGGAGAGGCATTGAAGGGCAAGTTTCCAGGATTGGTTTAATTTATATCCCTCTTTGTGATTAAAATTGTTAGGGTGTTTCTCAATTTTTAGGACTTCTCTAATGATTCAATGAGGGTAAAAGGGAGAAGAAACAAGAATTTTGAATTCGTCAAAACTGATGAGGTGTTTGAAATTATAAGAGTGCTCTGCAAATGCTGATTTAGCGATTTGACTATGATGATTGTTAATGTTAATCTAGGTTGTCATTGATGTCAATATCGCAGTGTTTGTGATGGCAAATTCTTTGATACATGATTGCCCATTGATCATAGTGCTCATAGTGATGAAAGTTTGATATATGATGATATGATGAGATGGAGGACCCAAGTGGATTGATATATATATACAGACAGAATAGAAGCAGTAGATCTGTGAAGCAACAGGGGCAAGAGGCCAAAGAGGAGAAACCATCGTGAAGCCAAAGAGTAAGATGAAGAGCTTATCGAAAGCCATCAAAGAAGCAAGTCATTGGAGCAAGAGAAGCAGGTTATTGCATATGCCCAAGGTTTAACGAAAGAACAAAGAGCAACAATGATAACAGAGGAGTAAAGAAGAAAACACCATAGGAGCCATATCAGAAGTATCACGTAATATATGCCCAAGAAGAATCGATAGGAAGAAAACAACGGAGGAGCATAAACAGAGTTATAGGAGGTCACAGGAAGATAAGCCATAAGAGCAACAACTATCGGAAGAGTGAAGAGAAGTCACAGGAGCAACGACTATCGGAAGAGTGAAGAGAAGTCGCAGGAGCAACAACTATCGGAAGAGCGGGGATAGGAGTGTATGAATGTTTTGATCGTGGTTGAAGGCCCGCGCTAAATCCTAGCTGTCGAACTCATTTTCAAATGCTTACGTCGATCTCATTTTCAAATCCTAGCCGTCGATCTTTGTTTTTAACCCGTGTGCTTGTTGAAGACCCGCATGCCGTAGATTTGATGACCTCATATATCTAATGGATATCGGGTCATAAAGTGATCAGACGTTAAATCTAAAAGTGGGCCTGAACTTTTATCGATCAAGGATTTATAATCCTTATCAGCTCTGTAAAGGCAGTTAAGTGTCGTGCAAGTTCCTCGACCGATATCGTTGTGAACCATTGGATCCAGTGTGCCTTGATCAAATGGTGGAGGATTAACGATTGGGTTTGTTGATCGGGTGGATCAACAATCATCAGATTAATGATGAGATCAACGGTGGAGAATTAATCCTATAAGACTTGGGATTGAGTGGACTTGAGAAGTTTATGGACATGGGTTTAATTTTATTTGGGGTCCGGTCTTGTGCATTCAGGTGGGACCAACGTTCGTTTGCGGGATTAAAGGAATAACTCTGATTTTTCATGAAGTTGCGATTGCGATTAAAAGTAATGATGTGGCATGTGGGACCTCCATGTGGGCATAGCAACTCTTATATGGATTTTCGTAAATAATCAAGTCTATGGATAAAAGACTGATATATATTTTTAATATACAAGTCAGCCTCCCTCCAATAGACGTGTCCTTTGGTCATTGGTGAAACACGTATAAAAATGAGTTAAAACGCTTCAGTTTTGAGTATCTATCTCGGGCACAAAAATAGAGCATAAAGAAGTTCACAACTCGTGAACTTGAAGAGACAGAGGAAGCCAAAAGAATAATAGAAAGAAAGCCAAAGGTCGAGTGAACAAAAGTGGAAGCCAAAGGTCGAGCGAGCGAAGAAGAACGCCGAAAGGTCCAGTGGAAGAAGAAGGAAGCCGAAAGGTCTAACAGAAGAAGAAGGAAGTCGAAGGTCGAACAATCTATTGACTGGGTTATTTATTGAAAAGCTCGGACCTATGTTTGTGTGAGATTCAGATAACAGTTCAAAAGGACGCTCTGCAGATCTAAGAAGATTATCTGAGTATGAACATGGTTGTCTTTAATTGAACACACAATATGAAACCGCGACAGTTACTCCTGAAGTAGTTACTCTTGAAGCAATCACTCCTGAAGCATTTACTGTGACAATGAGAACAAAGTCTTGAAACATAGAGTTGTTTTTGTGCAGAGCTCAGTGCAGTTCATTGTAAACACATTGAAGTTGTGTGGAGACCATTGAAGACCATGATGTATTAGTCATCATGATGTGACTTGGAGATTTTGCTTGGGTATAATGAAGAGCAATGGTGATACCTTCTATGAGACAAGGTTGTCATTAATGTAGCAGTGAAGCTGTAGATTGATAGAAGTCAGTGAAGAAGATTTTGGGAGCGGAGAATTACTATCAAACATATCTAGACAAAATATAGCAGTGGGTTGGAGCCTAGAGGGTTGGTGCCCTGAAGGTTGGAGCCTCGAATAAACAAGGTAGGTGCCTTGACAAAATAGGGTCAGAGCCCTTGGGGTTGGTGCCTCAAAATTGGAAGGATTGGTGTCCTTGGAGTTGGTTCTCCTAAACACAAGGTTGGTCCTTGAGAAGATAGGGTTGGTGCCCTAGAGGTTGGAGCCTCACAAAAGACCAAGTTGGTGCTTGGCAACAGGTTGGAGCCCGTGAGATTGAAGATCAATGTCTTCATCAAGGGTTGGAGCCCTATATATATTGTACCTGATTTATTGTAAAGATTATATTAATAAAAGCATTTATTCCTATTGTTCATTTTATGTTCACAATAGAATGATTTTTAACTGGTAAAAATAACAATTGAAAAGGAATACTGATTCACCCCCCCTCTCAGTATTTCCAACAATTGGTATCAGAGCCAATACCTTCACTCAAAGCCTAACAACTTGAAGGTTGATCATTAGAACACAAATGGCGAAGCCAAGGAAGAAAGTCTCCAATCCTCCTAAAGATGTGTCTTCCTCTACCATTGAAATAGAAGTCAATCGATTTGTGAAGGCTCCATGGTTCAATGAAAACTTTGATATATGGGAAGCAAGAATGAGGAATTTCTTAAAGACTCGAGGCGTTGAAATATGGAAATCAGTGATTGTTGATAGCATAATGGATGGAGAATCCAAGGAGTACAATGCAAAAGCAATGAAGGCAATCTTGAATGGGCTACCAGATTCTATAAAGAACAATTTAGGAAAATGCTCGTCAACGAAGGGTATATGGGACAAACTTCACGACCTTCACTCAAAAGGAGCATTGACGATGACCACTAGTCAAGAAGATGATGGAAACCAAGAAGGAAATCCAAAACCCATCATAGAAGCTGAAAATGAGAATGATCACATCAAGGCTGAAGAAGACCTAGAAGTTGAAGAGAATGAAAAAGATTTTGAAGAAGATCTCCTCACTAAAATTATCGCTGCCATAGAAGAGATTATCAATTTGAAAAAGGAAAACGAGGAAATTAATAAGAAAGCACTAGCTAGTGACCAAGACCAAACAAGGAAGAAAGTTGACCTTGTCAAGCTTCAAGTGCAAAAAGGGGATGAAGAGCTTGCCAAGCTTAAGAAGGAATTTCATCAAAACAAAAGAAAGCATCATGAAGAAGTCATATCCATGACAAATCAATTGGATAAGGCAAAGAAACAGGAAGATATCTTGTCAAGTCAGTTTGAACAAAGGCGCAAGAGGTTGAAAAAACTTGAAGAAGAGATTGGTCAGTACAAGGTAGAGGCCTCCTCTCTCAATTCTCAACTACAAGAAGCAAGAAAGTTAGCACAAGGCACTGAGAAGACAATGGAAGCATTGGTAATCATAGAAGGGCATGTTGATGAAGCAGAAAAGGAGAGAAACACCATGATATACCAACTAAAAGCAAAGGATGAAGAGATATTCAAACTAAAATCAGAGCTTAACCTTCTCAAGGCTGAAACATGTAAAGCTACAAGAGTCAAGGAAGAAATGGATAACAGTGTAGCAAAAGAAAATGAAGAAATATTCAAAATGAAGTTAGATATCATCTCCCTTAAAATAGAAGCAAATGAAGCTACTCATATCAAAGAAGAAACTGAGAAACAACTTGCTACGAAGAATAATGATTGCGGAATATTGGAAGAAGAGATTGTCTCCCTCATAAAAAAGGTTGAATGGATGGACAAATTCTTGAAAAGCTCTCAAGCCTTGGATGACATGCTCAGCTATCAAAGATCCCCATTTGATAGATCAAGTCTTGGCTATGAAGGAGAATCCTAAAGCAAGAATGATAATGCTTCAAACAAAAAGGATGTGAGGAAGCCAGAAAGAAATGTTGATGCTCCTAGTTCCAACAAAGGCAAGGATAAGAGTCAAGGCAACAATGAAGGAAATCATATTCCAAAAAGAAATGCAGATGATGTCAAGGACACAAGAAGCAATGGTTATAATCAAAGGATCTCAAGGCAGAAAGACTTCAGAAGTACATCAAGGAAACCTTCTTCTCCCAGGTACCAAAGTATATTTATTGGTTATTGTTATTCTTGTACAAACTTTGGACACATGGCAAAAGATTGTAGGGCATACCACAAAGATAGACACTATGGTCCCCGACAATCTCCGAGAAGCAATTATGCAGGAAGAAATCATGATTTCTTATTCATGAACAACATAGAATGCTTCAAGTGTCATAACATTGGTCATATGGCACGTGATTGTAACTTAACTTGGGTTCCTACACAAGCTAGAACCATACCAGAAAAGAAAGTTACACAAGTATGGAGAAGAAAGCAAATACAATCTGAAAATCTCCTGAACTCTCCAGCCAACAACACATGTTGTTGACTTGATGAAGATATCCTTGATATTCCGAGTGTTTGATGATAGGTTTTTGCCAAAAGCATACAGTTAGGGGGCTGCTATGTTGATTACGCTTTCTTGCAGAGGTTATTCATGAATGGATCCTTATGAAATCCTTGATGAGCTATATTGATAATCATTCTTTGATAAGATCATTTCTCAGGAACACTCCATTGAAAAGCATGATCTCTTAACTATCAAATGGATTGTTGTTGAAGATGTTTTCCACTTGATCACTAAGCAGAAATTGGAGCAGCAGAGAAGGCCATCTAATGCTAATAAGGCAAATAACTATGTTGCCGTTATTACAAATGTTAAATGTCTCGACTCAGGGATTTGATGTGAGTATGGACACAAATAGAGGCAACCTTCTAACAAACAGATACATCTGGGAATGGAGCTTGAAGCAAGAGCAGTTAGCAACATCTAACAAAACTGAAGCATTGTAAAAAGATGCCAATCAGTAAAAAGAATTTAAAAGACAGTCACAGATTGGATATCAAAATCTGCTAGTGGAGATAACTTGCAGATACTTTTACAAGAACACAAAGAAAAGATGGCTCATCAAAAGGACTATAGAAAGGAGAATGTTGTGCATTCGAAAATAACTTAGTAACTTAAGGAGAAGCACAAAGATACAAAGGAACTTGGACATGAAGAAAGATAGCAATTTCAGTGGCGTCTTCTCCTGATTCAGACTATAAAGACTCTTTAATTTTGACTGTGAAGACAACAAAATTCGGATTGCAAAAGCATAAAAACTTGGACCTAAACATTTGGTGTATGGCTATTTGGAGTCTATTTGGAAGCATTGAAATGGAGCATCTTTAAGCATTTGTTGAAGCCATGATAAAGTAGTTTTTGAGACATAAAGAAGGGATAATGTGCTAGCTGATGATGAGGCAGCAAATCCTTCTATCTTGAGTAAAAAGAAGAGCACCACGATAGGGGGAGTAACATATCTATGAAGATCTACTATTCATAAAGAACAAAAGCAGTTCGACAGGGAGAGTCCTTGTGCACTCCTTTGCCATTGATGTCAAAGGGGGAGAGAAGAAGAATATTGCCATCAATGACAAAGGGGGAGATTGTTAATCTAGGTTGTCATTGATGTCAATATAGCAATGTTTGTGATAGCAAATTCTTTGATACATGATTGCCCATTGATGCCCATTGATCATAATGCTCATAGTGATGAAAGTTTGATATATGATGATATGATGAGATGGAGGACCCAAGTGGATTGAATAGATATATATAATAATACAAGCAGTAGATCCGTGAAGCAACGGAGCAAGAAGCCAAAGAGGAGAAGCCATCGTGAAGCCAAAGAGTAAGATGAAGAGTTTATAGAAAGCCCTCAAAAAAGCAAGTCATCGGAGCAAGAGAAGTAGGTTATCGCATATGCCCAAGGTTTATCGAAAGAACAAAGAGCAACAACGATAACAGAGGAGTAAAAAAGAAAACATTGGAGGAGCCATATCGGAAGTATCGCATGTAATATATGCCCAAGAATAACTGATAGGAAGAAAAGAATGGAGGAGCATAAACAGAGTTATAGGAGGTCACAGGAAGATAAGGCACGGGAGCAACAACTATCGAAAGAGCGGAAGAGTGAAGAGAAGTCACAGGAGCAACAACTATTGGAAGAGCGGGGGTAGGAGTGTACGGATGTTTTGATCGTGGCTGAAGGCTCGCGCTAAATCCTAGCCGTCGATCTCATTTTTGAACGCTTACGTTGATCTCATTTTCAAATCCTAGACGTCGATCTCCGTTTTTAACCCGTGTGCTAGTTGAAGACCCGCATGCCATAGATTTGATGACCTCGTATATCCAATGGATATCGGGTCATAAAGTCATTAGACGTTAAATCTAAAAACGGGCCCGAACTTTTATAGATCAAGGATTTATAATCCTTGTCGGCTCCATAAAGGCGGTTAAGCGTCGCGCAAGTTCCCCGACCGATATCGCTGTGAACCATTAGATCCAGTGCACCTTGATCAAACGATGGAGGATCGACGATTGGGTTTGTTGATCGGGTGGATCAACAACCGTCGGATTAATGATGAGATCAACAATGGAGAATTAATCCGATAAGACTTGGGAAGAGTGGACTCGAGAAGTTTATGGACATGGGTTTAATTTTATTTGGGGTACGATCTTGTGCATTCAGGTGGGATCAGCGTTCATTTGCGGGATTAAAGGAATAACTCCGATTTTTCATGAAGTTGCGATTGCGATTAAAGGTAATGACGTGGCATGTGGGACCTCCATGTGGGTATAGCAGCTCTTATATGGATTTCCGTGAATAATCAAGTCTATGGATAAAAGACTCTCCGATATATATTTTTAATATACAAGTCGGCCTCCCTCCAATAGACATGTCCTTTGGTCATTGGTGAAACTCGTATAAAAATTAGTTAAAATGCTTCAGTTCTAAGTATCTATCTCTGGCACAAAAATAGAGCATAAAGAAGTTCACAACTCATGAACTTGAAGAGGCAGAGGAAGCCGAAGGAACAGTAAAAAGAAAGCCAAAGGTCGGGCGAACAAAAGTGGAAGCCAAAGGTCGAGCGAGCGAAGAAGGAAGCTGAAAGGTCCAGCGGAAGAAGAAGGAAGCCGAAAGGTCCAGTGGAAGAAGAAGGAAGCCGAAGGTCGAACAATCTGTTGACTGGGTTATTTATTGAAAAGCTTGGACCTATGTTTGTGTGTGATTCAGATAACAATTCAAAAGGATGCTCTGTAGATCTAAGAAGTTTATCTGAGTATGAACAGGGTTGTCTTTAATTGAACACAATATGAAACCGTGACAATCACTCCTCTAAAGAAGTCACCCTTGAAGAATTTACGGTGACAATGAGAACAAAGGCTTGAAATAGAGAGTTGTTTTTGTGCAGAGCTCAGTGCAGTGGATTGTAGACACATTAAAGTTGTGTGGAGACTATTGAAGACCATGATGTATTAGTCATCATGATGTGACTTGGAGATTTTGCTTGGGTGTAATGAAGAGCAATGGTGATACCTTCTAGAATTGCCTAAACTAGATGCTTATCCTCCCAGTGAGCTAAGAACATACTCATTGACTCCTTGGAAACTATGATGCTTCAATCACCAACGGTTCAACTTCTCATGAGGTTAAGTGAGAAAAGGTCAGAATGTTACCTTGAGTTTATACGCCAATTTCAAAACCTAAGATTTAGCTAAGTTATTTAATATTTTCTCATTATATTTATAACAATAAAATGTGCTCAATATTGAAATAATTAAAATATGACAATATACAAAGATACATAAATATTCAAGAATGAAAATAATATGAAATCACTAAATAACAAATTCTTTTTCTTCAAAAAAATATAATTTAATGATAGTAAAGGAAAATAAAACCATATCGACATTAGTAAATTTGAGCCGAAATTGATCCTTTATTTCAAATAGATCCATACAAGAGTTCTCAACAAATGTTTTTTCACAAGCCACCATGTGAGCTATGATAAAAAAAATCACTAGAAAATCAGATGTAATAAAAATTGTACATGAGTAACCTAGTATAAGTGAAAGAAAACAAGAAGTTTAATTCAAATTGGACCAATTAATATGAAGTAATGAAATGGTTTATGGTTCACCATATGTAAGACATGATTCTAATTAACATTGACAATATCATAATTTCCAAGTAGAATTGAAATTGCAAGCATTTAAACTACGTTATCAAAGAGCCAAATGAAGCCTCCACTTTGCGTCTTGGTTGCTACTTTTAAAGTGACACCTTCTATGAGAAAAAACACTTAGTCCGAAGAAACTCTGCATGTGATGATGAATTGATGAAGGATATTTCCTTTCAAGGCTCTAGTATATCTATTTCTGGATTTTCTTTCAAGTTTTTCCCTCCTTTCAACAAGCTCGAACTCCTTTTATAATCCTTGAAAAAATTAGGAGTTATAACTATTTCATCATTTCATTAGTCTTACTTTTTATTTTTTAAGTCAAGGAAAATGGTCACTTTAATAATTATTTTTTTAGTTTAATAAGAAAATTTAATTTTATAAACAATAGGTTATATACAAATTTTCATAAGAAAAGGAAAAACACTATTTTATATCAATATTACCATAGTCCAACCTTATAACCCCAAGTAACAATAATATAAAAGTAAGTGTGTGTAAAAACACTATTTTATATCAATATTATCATAGTCCAACCTTATAACCCACATGTAACAATAATATAAAAGTAAGTGTGTGTTTCCATTCACTTTGATGTTAATGATGAGGAATTTGACTAGTTAGTTATAAATGGTAATTTAGTTTTGAGTGGGCCAAATTTAAAATTGGAAGAAACAATCTTTTTGGTGGGGAAAAGCTAAATCTTCTTACTATTCCATTGCACACTCAATGGAACAAATAAGAAAAGCTCAGGGAGATACAAGGAGAGAAATATCTCACATGGACATGCATCCAAAACATTTCACAATATTAAAGCTTCCACTTGATGTGTTATTTTCATACTTTGATGGTATATTGAACTGGTATATTGATGAATTTTGATTTATATATATATATAGATCAAAATTCATCCATTATCATTTAAACCAAAACGCATGTACAACCTTATCCCTCTAAAATAATGTCATATAAAAAATACGAAGTACGTTGTCAAATCATAAACCATTGTTTAAGTACCACTAATATACCATTAAAGCATGAAAATAACACATCAAGTTGAAGCTTTAATATTGTGAAATATTTTGGATGCATGTCCATGTGAGATATTTCTCTCCTTGTATCTCCTTGAGCTTTACCTATTTCTTCAGTTGAGTGTGCAATGGACAAGTAAGAAGATTTAGCTTTTGCCCCCTAAAGGAATGGATGGGAAGGTTGTTTATCTTTTGCAACAATAGGGATTCCATGTGGTGAGGATTAAATCACAATAGGTTCTTGAGGGTTTGAAACTAATTTAGTAGAGAAAAATACAAGGTTATCAACAAGTGTGGGTTGGTTTGATGGATTCTTAAGTGAATTAGCAACTCTAGAAATAAGGTTTCTATGATTTCATCCCCAATCATAAAACTTTAGAATTAGATGGGGTGACTAGACATCTGGAATGGTAGGATGTGCTCTAAAAGGATGGTTTGTACAAGTAGGGGGTAGGTAAATTTGGCCCACTAAAAAATAAATGACCAGTGCTAGCTAATTGATCAAATTCCTCATCATTAGCATCAAAGTGAATGAAATTTTTTTTCCTTATTCCACTTGTTTCCATGCTACACCTTGTATTCCCCTTTTACCCCTTGTTTCCTCTGTTGAAAAAACTCATCTAATAAAGGAATACTAAAGTTCAATACCAAGTTATTCAAATATTTAGCCGTGACATACAAAAATTAAATGCAAACACAATAAAATAGGTTACATCCTCATTCATGTCCTTTAAACCAAATTATTTCACAGGTTGTAAATGTAATATGAACCATTCAAATGACAACGTGAAGGGTTGATTATTATTATTATTATTATTTTTTTAAATTATTATTATTATTATTATTATTTTTTTTTGTTTGTTTGTTTATTGAAGTGAGGAATATGCTTCATATGTTTTAATATAAGACAAACTCTGCTATGCATGAATTTTAACCTGTTGTGGAACATGTGTATATGAATTCATAGAAACCTTTATTCTTTTACAAACTCATTACCTAGTGTATGCTTGGAGAAACAACAATTATTATGAGGTTACACTGTGTATATACTACAACTCCAAGATTTTCTTTTATTGCTTGAAACCCAAAACAAATTGTGAGGAACCATAACAGAGTTCAAACAAGATCATATACTTTTTTTTGAACTTTATTAAGCTATGGTAGCAAGATAACACTTGTATTTTCTTTTTCCTTTACTCAAATTTATTTTCTTTCAAACACAGTTTTCAATTATGTTCCTCACAATATTAGAGCAGAGTGACAAATAAGGAAATAAAATATACAACTTAACTTACATGATATGGGTAGATAAATAATCATAGGAATGAACTATTCAGAAGAGAAAAAGCCATATAAAACAATCTTTATAGGTAAATATATTCGAGAAGAAACAAAAGTCCTTTTTAAGGAAACCTTAATGGGAAACTAAAGTCAAATAACTAATCAAAGGACTCTCATAAGCAAGCAACTAGTCTATTTCATTACAAATCCATATCTTGCTCCAAAATACCTTTCTTGAATTGAAATTCCTCCCTTAGCAACCTTTTTCAAGTCTGTAACTACCATGAACTCAAGCCAACTTAGGGCACAAAGCTATACAAAATGATTATAGTTACTTCCAGTAATGACAAAAAAATCATTAAAATATCCTTTGTGTGGCCAAGAAACAAGTACATCCATCACCTTTCATTGATAAAGTGTCGATTTCTACGTCGAGTGGAAATAAAGGCCATGCAATAAATGATAAGCATGTATACCAATCCGATGGTAGAGACCCAATCAAACAATATCATACTTCATATTATCAAGTATGAAGTATGATAAAAAAATTTAAATTATCAACCATGCAAAGTATTATTTACATATGGATTATCATCCCGGCTTTCACCTTTTAAATTACACTTTAAACGATATTCTTTTGTTTGATATCAACACATATGAAAATTATGCTTTTTACCTCTTGATACTATGAATATATGCTTTTGGTATTTCACACTCTTATTTGCATAATTCAAAACTCATCTTGGGATGCAATCAATCCCAAACTTTGAAGCAATGACAAAGTCCATGAAACTAATGAATGACATTATAACTAATAAAAACATCACTTACCACAAAATTCAAGTAATTGAAAAATCATCCCGGGATGCAATCTTTGAAGCATTGACAAGTCCATGAAATTAATGAATGACATTATAACTAATAAAAACATCATTTGCCACAAAATTCAAGTAATTCATATGACACATGTTTTGGAAAAAATATTGTAATATAACTTCATCATATAGGTATTTTCCATTCATGCTATTGCCATAAGAATTTATTTAATGAATCCACCACAAGATTTAAACTTAGTGATCACTAAATATTCAAATGTTGATGATTCGAATTGGATCCTCAAACAATTCCATGATTGTTAAGAATGCATGACAGACTTCAAGAAATCTTATAGCTATTAGAAATAACCTCTGAATAATGATAATTTGCAGCCAGCACGGAGCAATGAGGACTTTCGATAAAAGCGCGCTGACCGTTGGCCCATGGAGACTGTGCATGGCGCAAAAAAAGGCAGTTGAGAAGCTCACACCCAGAAACAGAGGCTGTTTCTGATACACGAAGCACTAATCGCATATCGGTGGGCAAAACCCCTCGAGAAGGAAAAGCCCCGAGTGATCGGTCACAAGGGAAACCAGAAAACCGTGGGAAAGCGCTAAAACCGACAGGGGGGTCCCACGCTCAAAACCGGCGGAATATCAGAGGCATTTTGAGTGGTAAGTGGGTTTGGCCGAAGACCCAGTGATTCCATACACCGAGTGACACGTGTCTGGCGGGGAGAGAGAAAAAACGCTTACATTGCGGACTAATGGTCGAGCAACTCAACCATGCGACATAAGCGAAGAACGTAGGATCTGGGGGCTCCAGATCAAACGACAAAGGTTCAACTCGATGGATGACCGGACCTGAGGGAGAAATAAGCTACGACGCATAAAGATTTGAAGTCCGATTTGACCGATGAGTCGACAGAAGGATCCATTTCGCAAGCATCTGGGCAATAACGGAAAATACGACCGTTCAGGAAGAATTGACACTCAGTTCGCAAGAAGATAGGTGGCCACCTCTCTGCAAAGCGTTACACAACAACGATGATGCAGGGCAGAGGAGTCCCAGCAGACAGACGCAGGCGATTCAGAGAACTGGGAAGACGAAGCGAACAGTGGAAGAAACAAACTGGCTTTAAAGCCACGAGCTGATAGAGACAAGACATAGAGACAATGAGGCAGAGAAGCAGTGAAGAAGCTGAAGGTCGAGAGACACAGAAAGAAAGGCAAAATTGCAGAGAATAAAGAAGCCGAGCTGACCATCAGAGTAAGGGCAACATCGAGCAGACAGAGACCAATTGAGGTCGAAATTCAGTAAGGGGAGTCTGTGAACTCGAAGGACTTGGGAATTCCAAGTGCCATCCTACTGATCATCCTCTGTCGAGTGAGACTCAAATTGAGCTCCTTATTGTAAGACTTTGCTTTGAAAACGTAATAAAAAGGCCACCACTGCAAGCTGGACCAGGAGATGTAGCCCAGGAGTATTGGGTGAACTCATTAAATTTTGTTGTGTTTCTGTTTTGCTTATTGTGATATTTTACTGTTTCAAGTGTCTGTTTATTTTGCAATCTTATCGATCTGTTTCCTAAGATAACATAGACACACACACCAGCGCGAGTCTGTAATACCTTCATTAATTTCCTGAGGTCACCTAGGGGTGATTTCAGATCAAGTGGTATCAGAGCTATTGGTTGTTAAGGTTAGACAAATTTGTGCTGGATTTAGTCGTTGAATGCTAACTAGATCAAAGCTCAAATTAGGAGAAGGAGAGTTGGTCGAAACTAATTCTGAAACTGAAAGAGTCTATCCTCAGAAGACAATGTTGGAGGAAGGTTCTATGGGGCTAGACCTTTAATTTGTATATAGTTTCCTGGCCATAAGGTCCATGGTAGAGGAAATGTATAAGGACTTTAGAAAACATAAAGATGAAGATTCATCAGGCTCCAAACAAGATAAAGGAGAAGAAGAGTCTCTCCTCCATGACCACTCAAAAGGCAAAGGGAAAGAAGAAAAATTTCTCACACCTCCTAATAGCCCTGAACATAAAAAGAAGACATCTTTGATTAAACTAGATTTTAAATTTGATTTACTAATATATGATGGAGAGTTGAATGCAGAAAAGCTGGACAATTGGATCAGAGAAATTGATGTTTATTGCATAGTGCAGAGTATCGATTCAGATAAGAGCAAGATTCAGCTGGCCAACCTACGCCTTGGAGGCACTGCCTTGGTTTGGTGGGAAGGCAGGACCCAAGCTGACATGAAGAGACATGGTAAGACTCTTTCTGTCTGGAGTGAATTTGTTTCTGCAATCAAAAAGCAGTTCTATCCACTGGCCTACATGCAACAAGCCATGATGAGCTGGCAAACTCTTCGACAATTGAAAGGGCAAAGTGTACAGGGTTACACCCAAGAATTTAGGAAGAGAGTTTTGATTCTAGGAATCTCATTAGACTCACCTGAGACTCTATTGAAGTACGTCGATGGTCTACATAGCTACATGAGGCACACTATCTTCATGTTTAATCCCACTAGTATAGATGAGGTATCTGTTCAAGCTACACATCTAGAAGCTAGAGGAAAGAATGGGAACCCAGAAGTTGGGGGATCATCTCAACCCACTGCAAACAAGAATAAGGAGAAAAGAAAACAGAAATGGAAAGCAAGGAAGGCCAACACTGCACAGAAAAGCAAGTCTTCATGCACTCACTGCAAGAAGGATGGGCATGATGATGAGCACTGTTGGATTCTGCGTCCGGAGTTGAGACCTAAGAAGTTCGAGGGCAAGAAGAAGAAGATTGTTGCAACTATTTAGAAAAATTTGGGGTCGGACTCAAGAGATGAAGCAACCATTGCAGCCACAGGTATAAAAGGTTGTCCGCTTTAGAGAATGCAGAAATCAAGAAGCAGGTGTAGGAGTTGCTCGAGAAGGGGTTCATCAGATCTAGCACATCACCATGTGGATCTCCAATCGTTTTGGTGAGAAAGAAAGATGGCTTGTGGAGAATGTACATTGATTACCGAGCACTGAATAAGATAACAATAAAAAATCGTTATCCCCTTCCTCGCATAGATGATTTATTAGATCAATTGAAAGAAGCTATTTATTTTTCCAAGTTAGACTTGCATAGTGGATATCATCAGGTCAGAGTTGCAG
>APFE030298473.1:82684-93622 GCA_000404065.3 Pinus taeda
ATCATTCTGAGACATTTAATTATGCAGTAGTTAACTATCCCACATATGATAAAGAATTGTATGCATTAGTACAGAGTGTGAAAAAGTGGAAACATTACTTAATGGGCAAAGAAATAGTTATACATACTGATCATCAACGACTTCAATATCTACACTCCCAAACTAAGTTGCAGCAATCAAGACACTATAGATGGATGGGTTTCTACAACAATTTCATTTAGTCACCAGATATAAAAAGGGCATACACAATAAAGTTGCAGATATGTTATCTAGACCCATTATAAATGTATCTACTATACTTAAGCATAATTCTGTGTTACATGAGAGCTACATGGAAAAATATGCTGAAGATATAGACTTTGAAGATGTATATGCAACTTTAAGTCAAGGCAAACGAGTAGAAGAATTGGATTATCATATTCAGGACCGACTCCTATATCATTGTGGGAAGCTATGCATTCCACAAACTGAAAGAGTAAAGATAATTCGAGAAGCACACACTTCTCTAATATCAGGTCACTTTGGGGTAAGTAAAACAGTTGCACAGCTGCAATGATTTTGTTATTGGCCAAAAATAAATGAGACAACTTCTAGATATGTAAGAGGGTGTACTATGTGTGCTGAAAGCAAGCCCAGTGATAGAAAACTAGGCTTGTACACTCCATTACCAGTTCCTTCTCATCCTTGGGAAAGTGTTTCCATGGACTTTGTGGGAGGACTGCCTAAATCTAGGAAAGGTCATGATTATCTGTATGTTGTTGTGGATAGGTTCAACAAAATGTGTATTTTGATACCTTGTAATAAATAGATTACAGTTGAACAAACTGCAAAACTGTTCTTTCAACATGTATGGGTTCATTTTGGATTACCCACTTCCATTATATCTGATCGAGACACCAGATTTGTGGGAAAGTTTTGGTCAAGTCTGTGGGAACTGATGGACACCAAACTGAAGAAAAGCACAACGTTCCATCCACAAACCGACGGCCAGACATAAGTAGTCAACATGACAGTGATCCAGTTGCTCAGGGGATATTGCAGCGAGCATCCTAAGCTTTGGGATGAACATTTATGTTATATGCATTATGCTTACAACTGAGCCAAACATTCTTCCACACAAAGATCTCATTTTGAGACCTGTTTTGGTTTCACACCAAGGTATCCCTTGGATTTTGTCTTTGATAAGGACACAACAGTTGAGGGACACAACGATGTGGACAAGGCAACTAGGTTAATTAAACAAATCCAAGAGATCCATTAGGCAGTACAAGAACAACTGGAAAAGAGCCAGGCCAAATACAAGGCAAGGCGTGACAAGCATCAGATGGAGCATACTTTCCAAGTTGGTGATAAAGTCTGGCTGTATATCAGCAAGGACATGATGCAAGGTGAAGGTAAAAAGCTAAAACCAATAAGGTATGGACCTTTTAGGATCCTTGAGAAAATTGGTGAGAATGCTTTTCGCCTTGATTTGCCAGCTTATATGCACATGTACTTAGTCGTCAACGCAGACAGCTTGAGACTATTTGAACCTTCGTTAATTGAAGATCCTGAAGAATAGAGTCAATTGACTTCTATTGATGACTTGCTACCTGAATATCTTAATGAATTGCAGGAAGACACAGTTCTGGACAGGAAGGTGAGAACGACGCGCAGGGGAGATGTTGAGTACCTCAGAATTGTGCTCAGGGGTTCAAAGCCAAACAGTGCAAAATGGATAGAGATTGGACAAGTGAGAAAGTCGTATCCTCACTTAGTCGATGCTTGAAAACCAACTTTTGGTGGTCCAAAATCTTTTTCAGTGGGAAGGCTGTGATCCAAATTGGATCCTCAAACAATTCCATGATTGTTAATAATGAATGATAGACTTAAAGAAATCTTATAGCTACCAGAAATAACCTTTGAATAATGATAATTTGCAGCCAACATGGAGCAACGAGGACCTTCGGTTAAAGCGAGCTGACCGTTGGCCCATGGAGACTGTGCATGGCGCAAAAATGGAAGTTGGGAAGCTCAAACCCAAAAACGGAGGCTGTTTCTGATATGCGATCATGTGTATCGCTGGGCAAAACTGCTCGAGAAGGAAAAGCCTCGAGCGCTCGGTCACAAGGGAAACCAAAAAACCATGGGAAAGCGCTAAAACCGACAGGCGGGTCCCATGCTCAAAACCGGCAGAATATCGGAGGCATTTCAGGTGGTAAGTGGGTTTGGCCGAATACCCAGCGATTCCATACACCGAGTGACACGTGTCCGGCGGGGAGAGAGAAAAACCGCTTACATCACGGACTAACGGTCAAGCAACTCAACTGCGCGACATAAGCGAAGACTGTAGGATTTAGGGGCTCCAGATCGAATGTCGGAGGTTCAACCTGATGGATGACCGGAATCGAGGGAAAAATAAGCTACGACGCATAAAGATTTGAAGTCCGATTTGATCGGTGAGTCGACAGAAGGATCCGTTTCATAGGCATCTGGGAAATAACGGAAAAAATGACCATTCAGGAAGAAGTGACACTCAGTTCGCAAGAAGACAGGTGGCCACCTCTCTGCGAAGCGGCACACAACAATGATGATGCAGGGCAGAGGAGTCCCAACGGACAGAGGCAAGCGATTCAGAGAGCTGGGAAGACGAAGCGAACAGTCGAAGAAACGAACTGGCTTTAAAGCCACGAGCTGATAGAGACAAGACAGAGAGACAATGAGGTAGAGAAGCAGTGAAGAAGCCGAAGGCCAAGAGACACAGAAAGAAAGGCAAAATTGCAGAGAACAGAGAAGCCGAGTTGACCATCAGAGTAAGGGAAACATCGAGCAGACAGAGACCAATGGAGGTCAAAATTCAGTAAGGGGAGTCTGTGAACTCTAAGGACTTGGGAACTCCAAGTGCCATCCTATTGATCATCCTCTGTCAAGTGAGACTTAGATTGAGCTCCTTATTGTAAGACTTTGCTTTGAAAACATAATAAAAAGGCCACCACTGAAAGCTGGACCAGGAGACGTAGCCCAGGAGGATTGGGTGAACTACTTATTAAATTTTGTTGTGTTTCTGTTTTGCTCACTGTGATCTCTTACTATTTCAAGTCTCTGTTTATTTTGCAATCTTATCTATCCGTTGCCTAAGATAACATAGACACACACACCAACACGAGTCTGTAATACCTTCATTAATTTCTTGAGGTCACCTAGGGGAGATTTCAGATCAGTTGATCAATTATCTCATCAGGTAATTGAAAAATGGATTACATAATTAATGGGATCCCACTTTTTCTTAGTAAAAGATGAAACTAAAAACAAAGGTCGAAGTGAAAATCGATGGTGTGTTTAGAATTGCGAAACTTTATAATAATTTCATATAAATTATGATGGTTGGGTCAAACATTGGATCAACAACTAGAAACTCTATATGGTGGGCTACACAATAGACTGGAACTTTGAATCTTAAGTTTTAGTGTAGAGGATACTTTGTCAAAAGATGGATCTAGGATCAATTGTTTACAATAATGCATTCATGTCACAATATGGCTCATAATGAATTGTTATTTGTTGATAAAATTTCTGTAATTTGGTGTTGTAGTGAGGAAGGAACATCCTATATTGAATTCTCGAACCACCTTTGATGGGATGAAGAATGGGAAAACAAAATATATGGGAAGTACAATGTGACTACCTTCTATCATTTAATCCTTTTACTGGTAGTTGGTAAAATCTTAGTGAATGCAAGTGAAGATAAACAATAAAGGATTCATAAAAGGTGTTTATGCCTAATCATCTGCGTTAATTTAGTAATTTTTGTTTAGTAAAATAAATTGCATATTTTCCATAAGATACATCATCTTGAGTAGTCCAAGTTAATCATAAAGGGTTATAGTAAGATTGAAAACACCAATATTGGTAGAAAAATGAAAGCATAAACCAGAAAGAAAAAATTTAAAGCAATAGAAAAATCATAATGAAAAGAAACACAAAATTCAACATCAAATTTTTATTTTGTTTATTTACCTTAGTCTTCTCTTATGATTGGCTCTACATAATATTTCAGATGTGAGCCATTCGTTATATACAAAGCTAATTTGTTATTCTCAACAAGTAAGAATTATTTCCAAAATAATGAGTGGACCAAATCATAATTTTTGAAACTTCGAATTTTTTCCTTTATCTGCATGAGCAAAATCCCATAATAAATTTTTTTACTTGCTTAAAAAAATAATTTCTTGTCTAAGATTATTCAAAGCATAGTTTCTTTGCTCTTCAAGAGGCAATAAGGTATTAACTCTATGAAAATGACTAGTTAAATTTATCTCTTGAGTTTGAAAGGCCAGTATGAGTGAAGTGAGTTCAAGTTCAGGGCATAACAAAGGTTGTTGGCCATATAATAATTGAAAATGTGTAAATCCAATATTAATGGTAGGTCAGTGTTCCCACACGACATATGCCAATAGAATGTGCCACTTACTAGGTTTGTCATTTATAATATTTTTCAATATTTTAACTAGGTTTTTGTTAGTTGACTCAACTTGCCTATTTATGTGGGAATAACAAGTTGAAGAAGAAAAATGTTTTACTACAAATTTACTTCAAAACCATGTCACTTTACCTAACATAAATTCCAACCCATTATGAGTTCTATGGGTAAACACTCTGAGAAAAAAACTTTTATTCCAAAAAAATATATTGCTCATTTGCCTTTAACATGTTTTAAGGGCATTACTTCAATCCATTTCATGACATATTTAATTTCCGTTAAAATAAAGACATGCCATACAGAAGAAATATGGTTATTAGGTCTGATAAAATCTAAACCCCATTTTGAAATTGGAAAATCAGGAATTACAAGCCAAAAAGGCATAATACATAAAAATAAATAAATCTTGGCAACCTTTTGACACTCCTCACAAGCTTGAATAAAATTAAAATGATGGGAGTTTTTAATATATAAAAGTAATAAAATCATGTGTTGGCATTATGATACAGGTGTTGTCCTTGATGGAAACTTACATATATGATAACCGGATGATGTATACACATGTCAGTTCAGAAATGATAAAGTGATGCATGATGGAAACTCACATTGTAACATGTCAATTAAGAGGTAATAGAGTAATGGCATAGAAGAACAGGATGATGGGACAAAGGATTTCAGATCAGAATCAAGAAATTGAGGAAATAAAATGTTTTAAGTTTTATACGTTGTTTACCCTAGTCCAAGTCGCGTATACATGCGAGTACACAGAATAAAAGTCATGTGAACGTATGCACACAGTTTCATAGAAGGAAAAACACGTATGGGATGGAAAATTAAGGTTAAATAATACCAAGGGTCCATACCATGGTATTATCCCACAATATTGAACGAAATAACGGTTACTTGATCCTGTCTAAGAATACCATAGGTTCTAAGTGTTGTTTTGGTGCATGATATTGAGAAAAGCTCTAAGTATATAAGGAGGAGAAAATCAAAGGGCTAGATGTGCAAGTGAAAGGGTTTTTTAGGAATACTTCTATCTGAATTATATTTTTTGTTGTAAAGGCTATGGTTATGATATAGATCTGAAACATCTTGTGCACCCTTGGATACAATGTTAGATCAAGATCATGAGACTTGAAATGACTTATCATTGTATGATCTGATAATGGATAAGCTAGATCTGAGTGCTAACACATGTTTTATCCTTTAAATGCTATGCTCTAGGTATTTTGAAGTCTTGAAAAGCTGTGAAGTTATAAGTCATTATTTGTAGATCTATACACAGGTTCGCCTTGGTGAAGAGGCATATACACGCGAATTCAACACTTCCAAGTAGCGTATGCAGATGAAGGGCTTGTTGTTCATAAATGACTGATCTATCTGATCATTGTTGTTGTTTTACTACTGTTTGCTAATGATATCTTCTTTAGATATGAAGTTAAACTAATTATATAAGGAGATTGAGTCTGGATGACTGATTGATTGAGTAAGAAGGGTGATATTTGCTGCTATCTGTTTAGAACTCTGTAATATGACAGTAGAATCTCTTCAAAATGTCTTTGGTTAGTACAATTTTTGGTTCAAAAGTTTTATGATTCAGTATCTTTAGAGGTATATGCAAGTTGAGTTACAGAAAGTAGCGTATGCACATAGGTTGTACTCATTGAAGTAATGTATACATTCTGACATATGATTTTTGAGGTTGCAGTTGGTTCTGGTTGTTGATGCAATGTTCTGAGTTCAGTTCTGTGTATTGGTTACAGTGATCTGACTATTCTAGTTGATTGGTTGAATTTTGATTAAGTGTCGGTTGATTGGGTTTTGAGAGAATGGTTGATTGTGTTGTATCAGAAATTGATGATTGGGTGATTCAGAAATTGATGATTGGGTTTCAGTTATATCAGAAATTGATGATTGGGTTTCAGTGATTGATTGATTAATATGTGTTAGAGGTAAATGACAGTTTTACAGTGATGGGTTCTAGTTTGATTTTTGATATTGATATTAAGTGTTAATAATGGGTCCAATATGAAAATTTGATGAAACATGGCCCATGAAGGTTGTTGAGGGTTGGAGCTTTTAGTGAGGAAGTCGAAGCTTCCTGCTAGTAGTAGCTAGTGTTTAGATTAGGGTGTTGTTGCTCCCTTCCAGTAGCAGCTGGAGAATGAGTGAAGTTTGTAGCCTTTTGTAGGTTGGTGCTTGTGTACTGGTACAAGTTTACACTAGTACAAGGACCAGGGGGTTTTATCCCCCTTCCAGTAGAAGATGGAGAACAAGTGAAGATTGTAGCCTTCTACAGGTGGGTGCCTGCATACTGGTATGAGTATGTGCCAGTACAAGATTGTAAACAACTTTTTCTTTATATTAAAAAGAATACATAGATGGCCGCAACATGTGGTTTTCTCCTGCATAAGGTTTCCACCTTAAATCTTGGTGTTCATGCGTGATGGTTTATTTATTACAACACATATCTAATGTTTAATAAAGTACTAATGCACTGGATGAAGACAAACATATGATGAATTAATTGAATCATAAGTTCACTGGATATACACTAATTGTCTTAAGAATAGTCGCGTACACACGCAAGTTCCTTTCAATAAAATCACGTATAGAAATTTGAATATGAAATGTAAAATGTTATTGATGTGAAATATTGATTCACCACCCCCCTTCTCAGTATTTTTCCCAACAATTGGTATCAAAGCGGGTCCTATGGCAGAAGCTTGATCGCTTGAAGGAGATCCATTGTAACAATGGGAAAGAGGGAAAATAAGAAAGCACCTCAAAATAATAAGATGTCACAAAGGAAAAGTGACAGTGGGAGAGACGATTGGCTATTAGGTGGAAGCAATTATTCAGATTCAGAATCACCTTAGGTTGAAGTTGAACAAGCAAAAGAATTATCACGTACTAATTTTTGGTCCTCCGGTGATACATTTCTCTGTTCATACAATATTGAAGATAATGAATGTGACAGCGAAACAACTGAATTTGCTCTTATGGGTGAAAGTGAAAGAAATCTAATAGAGGTAGAAGTTAAAAGGCTTATAGATAAAATTAGAGATCACCAAGATCTATTTGATAAAAGGGAATGCACCTACAAAGAAGAATTTACTAGGTTAAAAACTCAGTTGGAGGAAGGAAACAAAATAAGGAAGCAATACAAGGAAAAGGAAGATCAATGTCAAAGGTTGCGGGATGAAGTGACATCATTGAGAAATTAAGTGAATGAGAAGGGTACAACAACCAAGGAACGTAAAGAAAGAACCAACTACTGTGAAGGTCTTGAAGCTGAGGTCGTCTCTCTAAACGAATATATTGAAAATTCAAATAAGCATAATGAAGAACTACTTCAAGCATTTGGTGAACAATAAAATGAGATTCTCAAATTAAGAAAAAAAGTGGAAGAAGGAAGAAAAGTTGAAGAAATCATGAAGAAGCAGTAGCTAGAAAAGGAAGAGCAATACCAAGTTGAGGTAAATATCCTAAAAGGTAAATTACAAGAAAATGATGAACTTTTATGATTTCAAGATAGTACTAAGGTTTTGGACAATATTCTTAGTAGTCAAAGGTCTCTTGCCATCAAATCTGGTATTGGTTTTCATGAAACTGTTAAAAGTGAATCTAGCTCACAAACTGAGGGAAAGAATTCTAATGCAAAATTTGAAATTCTCAACAAGGAGATAAGAGGTCAACCCCATCAACAACCAAGAAAATAAAGTCTTTAAAGAAAATAATTTACTCCTAACTATGGATGTGTTAATCGATTCTTTCCTCTGATGAATAATGTTGAATGTTATATCTGTCATAATTTTGGACATGTTGCAGCTAGGTGCAGAAGTAGAATGTTTCAAGCTAATAACAGTCTCTCAGAAAGATCATCAGATTCCAGGTACTTTTAAGGGATATTGTTTTTCTTGCAATATGTTTGGTCATAAAGCCATTGATTTCTATAGAAGGAAAATGAAACATATAAGATGTTATGCTTGTAACAAGTTTGGGCATATAGTGAAAGAATGCAGGGACAAGTCTATGGATCACCGTAGACAATATGGTAAGAAATCAAATAAGCACATTTATATCAGAAACTCTGAAAAAGATGAATCCACCAAGAATCAAGAAAAGGAAGATAAGATAAGGCGTGGTCTTGCTGTCTGCTCATTGAAAGACAAAGGTGAATGTTCTCATCACATGACTAGAGACAAGATTAAAATGGAGTCTCTGATGAAGAATCATCATGATAATGATATCCTTGGAACTGATGTTTCAGCAAAAGTTCTAGGACCAGGTACAGTCAGAACAGACTCAGGGGGGATTGAAAGTATGAAATTTTAGTTTTCCAATTTTCATACGCGGATATTATGAAGACAAGTCACACATATACGCGAGTTTGAAACTGCATAGTCACATATATGTTGGTTTGATGAAGAAGTAGTGGGACAGACTCAGAAAAAGGGTCTGATATGGTGCAGACAATTATCAATTGTCTTTTCTGTTTTGATGGTTGATGATTACAATCTCTGGATGTTATTTAGAAGTGCTTTTGACCCTCATAAGTTGTTTATGACTTGGTGTATAACTGGTTGATGATTATCCCTCGATGATTCTTACTAATATATGCAATAATTAGATCTAATAGTGAACAATTGGCACATGTTCAAGGGGAGAATATGCTATGCTTCTAATAATGCATTGTTGGCATTATGTTTAGAAGTATTCGGTACATAATGACTCTTATCTACGGTGAGGATGCTTATGTTCTTGAAGTGTTTAAATGATGCATCATGCTATGTTGTGGTCATGAATTTCCTATGATGAAATCACAGATGATACTTTGCTTGAGCCACTTAGTTGTTTTGATGCTTCTGATCAGATTTGTGGATGGCTCTTTTGATGATGCATATAGTTATGTTTCTTACATGGTGATCTTCATAAGCTCAAGGAGAAGAACAAAGCTTGAGTACGCATCTTCATTATTTGATGATGTTAAGTGTCACTCATTTCTGTTATGCTGCTACCATCATGCCTTCAAAGATGCATAAATTTCATATGGTGCAGTTATGGATGAGGATTCCTATACTTCTTGGCTTTCACATGGTTGAGGATTATTGCACTTTATGGTATCAAGAAAGTTTGATAAAATGACTATGAGCTCATGGTTTTCCTTTCACATTAATGAGAAGCTAGATACATATTTCTATCTCTATGCTAGATACATGGATGATTACTTAAGTTGTGATGTTGGTATAAAATATCCTCTTGTATGAAGAAAATTAGCCAAGAGAATGGTGTTATTGCAGGTTTCATGAAGACATGGCTATTTGGAGACATGGCTTACTTAGTCACATAATGATTATGAATTCTTACTTTATGATGATAGGTTTGGTTCTCACATATGTTTATCATGGTTGATGCTGATCAAATGTGGGATATTGGAAAACTCCCTAGTAGTAATACATGGTTGATATATTGAGGATTGTTAAGAACATGCAGTTCCTGCTACGATAATTTGATGATGATGTTGTGGTCATGGATGATGACTATGGTGCTTTCGCATATATATGATATGATGTGGATGGTTTTGTATTACTGATTGGAGATATGGCATATGCTTAGTTGATCCATGGAAGGTTATTTTAAGGATTTTTCTACTAAGGAAACTGATGAGCCTCATCATTGAGTAATTATATCGGCCTTAATTGTCCTTAATTCACCACCTAGCTTAGTCAAACCAACTATTCTCACAACTTATTGCATACTTTTGATTATATTTTGTTTATGAGATGAGTTAGAGTTGGATATTTTGCTTTGTGGTCTAAAGTGCATGTAATGCAGGAATAAAGGATAAAAGCAAGGAAAAATGCAGGCATAAAGGATAAAAGCAAGGAACTGTGGCAAAGACCTTGGTCAAAACTCGAATGGGACAAGGGAGAGTAATTATAGGAGGTAAATACTCCTCATTTACTACCCCTCCATTCGTAAATCCCTCCAATCGGTGAAAGATCCCATTGACCCTAAGGACATGAAGGGTGTCTACTTGATCCCCTATTCTTGTGGGACCAACTATATCGGGGAAACTAGGCGCTCCATCCATCAAAGGATAAATGAACCTACAGCTGACCTAAGACATGGGAGAACCAAGTCTTTAGCGTTAGCAGAGCATACGGAAAAGACCAAGCATCATGTTTGTATTGAGGAGGCCAAGGTTATTACCAAGGTTGCCCAATTCCATCACCGTAAATTCAAGGAAGCGATTGAGATTGAAAAAAGGCCTAACAATCTCAATAGAGATGATGGCTGGAAGATCAGTCGTTGCTGGATCCCTGCCCTTTCTTCTTAGTCTTGTCGAGTTGTCCCCTTATTCCCCGGTTCCTTCTCCTTATAGCTGTCATTTCCTTCCACCTAGGGTTCTCCTTTTGGTTATATTTTTTACTATTGTCCTGTTCTTGTCCTCCTTGTTTAAAAAAAAAAAA
>APFE030298473.1:95116-110148 GCA_000404065.3 Pinus taeda
CCCCAAAAACACAATTTCTGGTTCTCGCATGAGCTATGGAGTTTGTTGTTTTTTGTTCACCTTCATTGGTTTTCTCTGTCATTTTCATTTGAAATCGCCTTCAACACGTTCCTCCTACATCGCTTCCTCGTCGTCCGATCACCAACAAAACTTCACAATCACTGTTCGATTCACTATTTTCTCCAACTGCTGCGTCGCGTGGAGTCCACCACTTGATTTTTGCACTTTAAGTCCTGACCACCGATCTGCCTCACTTGATCCGACGACTATCACGTCACTTGATCACTTTATGCGCTCTAAAACCCCACCATTGATTTGCCTTGCCTGATTCGAGGGCTATCGCTTCACTTGATTGCCAACTAGCTTGGCCGATCTCCACCATTGATCAACCCTGCTTGATCCAACGACTATCACGCAATCTTGCGTGGATTAGTGCACGAACATTATCTGCCTGAGAGCACATGAGAAAAGTGGTTTTCTCGTGCTACGTGTTGCATAGTAAGTCTAATCACGTGAAATTTCCAAATACTGCTTATAGCCTTAAGGACGCGTGAGAATCTACTTACCGCCTTAGAAGCCCGCTCCATCATTTCTGCACGTTTCTTTTTCCCGCGATACGATCTTCACCATCCATCTCTTGACTTCACCTACGCAATCAGATCTCAGCCATTCATCGCTCTTGTTAACCTCATCTGTCCATCTCTTGACTTCACCCATGCGATCATATCTCAGCCGTTCATCGCTCCTGTTAGCCTCGTCTGTCTATCTCTTGACTTCACCAGCGCGATTAGATATCGACCATTCATATCCTCTTAACCTCGTTCGTCCATCCACTCACTTAATCCCTTGCGATATGATCTTTGCTGTTCATCCTGTTCATTGACCCTGTTCATCCATTTATTTGCTTAAGCCTTCGTGATAAGATCTCCATCGTTCATCCTATTAGTTAACCTTGTTTGCCCATCTATCTACGTAACCTCCTGCAATCCGATCTTCGCCGTTCATTTTCCTTTCACCCAACTGATCCAACGGTTCTTATGCATTGTTGCTCCCTCACGTTCTCCTTTCACTAATTTCTTCCTTTGACTGTTCTTCCACTTGAAAGCCGAGTTAGTTTAGTTCTTTGCTTACACCTTAGTCTAGTTTTGATGCTCTTTATTTCTGCAACTTATATAATTAACATTAGGTTAATGATTGTTTTAGCAATTCTTCTTAGCATAGTTGTTTAATTGGTTAGCTAGGTTATGGTACGGTTTAACATTTCATGTTGTTTTCTTCAATACTGCAGTATAAGTAGCTCTCCCTTAGGACATATTTGCTCTTCTTGCATCAAAGAGTTAAGTTTTTTCTGACCCTATAGAAGTCTAGCTTGGAACCCCTGGGGTTTCTTGCTAGATGAGCAATGACAATAGGTAATACCTTCACTTCTACTTGTGCATATAGCACTGTCACCTCCAAGTTTGTAAGAACCCCGGGTTGATAAGTAAAGCTGGTAGCCCTGGGAGTTGCAATATTATTGTTGCAATACCTAGGCTCATCACTTTTTGGTGCCATTGCCGAGGAGGTGTCTAAGTAAAAGTAATTACTGCGTTCTTCTATTTTCTAGTCTCCAAATTTCTTTTCTTCTACTTCTAGTCTTCAATTTTCTTCCATTAGTTTATTTTTGCAAAAGTAAACTAGTTTCTTTCTTTCTTTCAGTTGTCATTATTTGCTTTCCTTTCCATTCTGCAAGTACTTTGTAGCTTTAACAAAATCTTATAAAAACCAACCCAAAAACATTTCCTTTCATGCCTCATAGGAATAGGGACAATTTAGGTAAATTTTTGACAAATACCCCCATTGCATCCAACAATCAACCTTCTCTCTTCTTCGGTGACTGTGAAGTGGAAGAGCCTTTAGGTGAGCAACCTTACATATTTGAAGAACCTACAAGAGAAGAAGAAGAGGAACAACCCATTCCTACTGAACCAATGGCTGGAAACCAAAATGACAGGGGAGATAGAGAGAGAATAGAGAGTGCCTTCCCCATCAGGGAAACCAATGGGGACACTAAGATGAAGAATATAAGCCCCTCTGCTCTACCTCATTTCCATGGCTTGACCACAGAGGACCCTGACACTTTCCTATTTGAATTTGTTGTTATATGCCGAACCTATGACTATATAGATGATGAGAAAAAGTTAAAACTGTTTCCATCTACCCTCAAGGATACAACATTACACTGGTTCATGGGTTTACCTGGAGATAGCATCACAACTTGGGCACAGATGCAACAAACTTTTAACAACAAATATAGGGACTACTGTAAGTCAAAGGATACTAAAGAAGAGATTTCCAGGATGGCCATAGGCCAGGATGAATCCTTAGAAGACTATGAAGAAAGATTCTAGCTCAGTTACAAAAGAGCTAGGTGCACACTTGACCCTGAGTCACTAAAGCTGGTCCTGCTTAGAGGAGTAAGGGAGGATCTCTTGGATACCTTACATATGATAGCAGGAGGAGATGTCTACCAATTACCCTATGAGGATATTAAGATTGTCTTTAGAAACCATTATAGGGCATCCAGGAAAAAGGGTAGGGGTAGTCAACCTATGGCCAATACATCATCCTCCAACTTATCCATCAAGAGTGAAATTGGAAATATGCTGGAAGATTTCAAAAGTGATATGCTACAAACCCTTGCCTTGCAATTGGACACCATGAACATCAAAAGGAAGCAAGAGGAAACAAAGAGAGCCTTGGCCATCTTTTGTCCTAGATGCACTAGGAGGCATCCTAGGAACGAATTTCCATTAAACTCTATTAAGATTTTGCTCAGTCTGTGAAGAAAACCACTCCACAGACAAGTTCCCTTCTTTACTTGGACTCAAAGATGTATATCAAGGAGCTGAAGGGGTCACTGAGTAGCTTTTCTACATCAACCAAAGGAGACCTCCTGGGCCTAGACCATACCGGCAGGGTATGCAAGGGTCATCCCATGCATATTACAACCCCAACCAAACCACAACTATACCTTCTTGGGGGCCCCCTGCTCATCCTTCCTGGTTTACACCACCTCCTTGGTCCTATGCATCTCAGTCATTTCAACCTTATGTTTAGCCACAACATTAGTGGAATACCCCACACCACGGGTGGAGGTCCCAATTCAACAATGTTCCAGCCTTATTGCTTCCACCACCTACCCAACCACAACTCCTGCACTCTACGCCACCTAAGCAACCCCAGATGCCTGCCCAGCCAAATCTGAACCCAAATAATAGGCAGGCTCAATAAGCATACAATGGAGAGACATCATACCCAGCTTATGCTGTAGAAATCTCGGAGATCAACCTAAGATATAGGAGGATTGTCCCAGACAACCAACCTCCCTCTCCACATAGGGAGGTTGAGGAAGAAAGAGAGGAAAGCAACCTTAAAGTAAATCCACCCTTTCCTGAGAGATTAACCCAACCACTCCAGCCTACCCCATAAGAAACTGAACTTTTGGGAGAATTTAAAAATCTATGTGTAAAGATTCCCCTTCTTTAGGCAATCAAAGATGTTCCCATTTACAATAATTTTATTAAGGGGAAGTGCTTCAAGCATCCATCAAGAAGAAAAAGGGATGCCCCTACCATTAATGTCATTGGGCAGTTGTCTGACTTAATGTTGGGGCGGGTAATTTGTCCAAAACATTTGGACCTTGGAAGCCCTGTAGTAGATGTGCACATCAATGGCACTATTGTCCCACACACTCTAATTGATCTTAGGGCTGCCATTAATGTGATGAATAAGGAAACCATGCTCAAGCTCAACCTCCAAGAGTCATTAAGGAAGACTACAACAGTTCTACAACTTGCAGACCCTTCCATATTCACCCCTGAGGGAATTGTGGAGGATGTGATGGTCTCCATTGACTCCTGGGAGTACCCTGTAGATTTTCTAGTTCTCCAGCCTAAGGCTAAGATTACTGGTTACACTCTCATCCTTGGGAGGCCATGGTTGGCCACAACTGATGCTTACATTAGCTGCAGAGATGGGATATGACCATCAAGAATGGGCATATGTCCAAACAATTAGTCCTATAACCTCCTGCTCAACCTATCCTGGAGCATGATTTACCTTTATGGTTAGAGGAGGAGGAAGAAGATGAGGTTTATTTTTCCCAACTTTATGCTTTGGAAGTAACCATAGGAGGAGGACAACAAGATGAGGATGACTTAATTGAACACCTGCTCCAAAGTCCAACTCCTAGTTCATTACCATTAGAAGAGGAAGTAAGGGAAACCCAGAATAATCATCCCATTGACTTATGCTTGGCGAGTTCCAAGCCACATCGTGTCAAAACCATAAAATGTGTCCCAGAGAAAACTTTGAACATTAATCCATCTCTTTCTGCTTTAGAAGAGGAAAAGTTGTGCAACATGTTGAGAGAGAAACTAGAAGCCTTCGCTTGGAGTTATAAGAAAATGAAGGGAGTACACCCCTCAGTGTGTACTCACCACATATACATCAAAGAAGGTTGCAAGCCAGTCAGGAAACCATAAAGGAGGATGAATCCAACTTTTAAAGACATAGTTAAAGAAGAATTGCAAAAACTGCTAGATGCAGGATTCATTTACCCTATCTCAGACAGTGAGTGGGTCTCTCCTTTAGTGTTAGTTCCCAAGAAAAATGGTAAGTGGAGGATTTGTGTTGATTATAGGGAGTGCCACAAAGAAGGATCATTTTCCCCTACCCTTCATTGACCAAGTGCTAGATGGCTTGGTAGGGAAGAAGTTTTTTTCCTTCCTAGATGGATTCAGTGGGTACAACCAAATCCAAATCTGCCCAGAAGACCAGGATAAGACTAGATTCACCTATACTTGGGGTAATTTTGCCAATAGGGTCCTTCCTTTTGGCCTATGCAATGCTCCTGCCACTTTCTAGAGAGCAGTCTTAAGTATTTTTGCTGAATTAGTACATGATGCAGTGGAAATCTATATGGATGAATTTACACCTTATGGCTGTGATTTTCAAGAAGCCCTGACTACCCTAGGCAAGGTATTACACAAATGCATTGAAATGAATCTGTCTCTCAGTCTAGAAAAATGTGAATTCTTAATGACTGAAGGGACTGTGCTACGTCATTTAATATCTCAACAAGGACTGCAGGTGGACCCAAACAAAATAACAATCATCCAAAGGGTCCCACCTCTCCAAAAGCAGAGAGATGTTAGGAGTTTCTTAGGGTTGGATGGATATTACCGAAGGTTCATAAAGGACTTCAACAAGTTGGCCTCTCCTTTGTTTGGGTTGTTGGCCAAATATTCTGAGTGTATATGGTCAAAGAGCTATCAAGAGGCCTTAGACATTCTAAAGGGTACATTAACCACTGCACCAATCCTTAGAGGCCCAAAATAGGCCCTCCCTTTTCATATTCATGCTGATTCCTCACACAAAGCCATAGTAGCAGCCTTAGGTCAGGAAGAGGAGAATTGCCCTATGCCATCTATTTTATCAGTAAGAACCTGTCAAAGGCTGAGCTGAATTATATTGTGACCGAAAAGGAAATCCTAGCTGTTGTGCATGCATTAAACAAATTTAGTCATTACCTTACAGGCTATCAATTTTTTTTTCATACTGATCATGCTGCAATCAAATATTTAATGAATAAACCAGATGTGAATGCTAGAATCATAAGATGGTTTCTTTTATTACATCAGTTTGATCTAACTATTGTTGATAAGGGATGGTGGATGACCAGTTACTAGATGAGCATTTGTTTGCTATTTTAGTTCTCTCCCCACGGTTTGCTGATATAGAAAACTATCTGGTATCATCACAGTTCCCACCAAACTTTCTCTCTAAAGAAAAGAGCAAGATAGTCAAAAAGAGCACCCCCTTCACTTGGGTTGGGGGCAATCTATTCAAACTTGGCCCAGATCAAATCTTAAGAAGGTGTGTAAGGGAAGAAGAAGTCTTTGACATCCTTCTGACTTGTCATGATAGGCCTTGTGGAGGTCACCTTGCATCAAAGAGGACAACATTCAAAGTGTTGCAAGTAGGCTATTATTGGCCTACTCTTCATCAGGATGTGAAAAAGTATATTAGTCAGTGTGATCGGTGTCAGAGGATGGGAAAGCCTACTCCAAGAGATGAAATGCCCCTACAACCTCAAGTGACTTTCGAGCCATTTGACAAGTGGGGCATGGACTTCATTGGGCCTATCAACCGTCCTTCAAAGAAAAAACAACACATCATTGTGTGCACTTATTATTTGACTAAGTGGGCTAAAACCAAGGCAATTAAGGCAACAACAGAAGAGAAGGTGTCTGAGTTCTTAAGGGAGAATATATTCTACAAATTTGGGTACCCTAGAGAGCTAGTCACAGACCAGGGTAGCCAGTTTATCTCCAGCATGATTGAAGAACTGCTCAGCCATCACAAAATCAAGCATAGGACCTCCACTCCTTATCATCCACAATCTAATGGGCAAGTGGAGGTGACCAACAGGGCACTGGAGAACTTCTTAACTAAGGTAGTGAGCAACAGTAGGAAGGATTGGGCAGAGAGACTAGTTGAGGCCACCTGGGCCTATAATACAACATGTAATACCACCACTGGATTTACACCCTACGAGCTAGTCTATGGGAAAAAGGCTTTGCTGTCCTTTGAGTTTGAATATAACACATTGAGGATGGTAGCCCAACTAGATTTGGATCTCAGTCATGCACAAAAAGAAAGGTTGTTACATTTGCATGGCTTAGATTAATTCAGAATGCAGGCCCTCCTACATACAAAGATAGTTCAGCTTCAGAGGAAGATTTGGCATGACAAACATATCAAGGAGAAGCAATTTCAAGAGGGAGATTGGGCATTGCTATATGATTCAAGGTATAAAGAATTCAAGGGCAAGCTAAGGACAAGATGGCTCGGACCTTATGTGGTGGAAAGATGCCATGACAATGGTTCAGTGAAAATCATAACTATTGATGAAGAAGCTATTCCATTGCTAGTTAATGGACACCGATTGAAAATGTACTAGAGGCCTTTATCAAAACAAGAGTTCATTGACAATATCAATAAGACAGTGATGATGGTGGAGCAAGTTCCAAATCCTCCCTCATCAGGTCACTGAAAAAGGAAAAAAAGAATAAAGATTCAAGTGAAAATCTCCATGAGGCGCTTGAGTCCCATGTTTGGGTTGAAAACCTCATGAGGCGGCCCAAGAATGAGAAAAATGAAAAGGATAAGAATATCCCTGGGTGAAAACTTCTCTGAGGCGCCCAGGGCAGATATCAGGGTGAAAACCTCTCTGAGGTAGGCTAGGTGTTTAAAACTTATATATTATATATTAATTATATATTATATAATAGACATATATAATTATAATAAAAGAAAAAAAATTGTTATTTGCAGGTGGATGAGAAAGAAAAGCAAGGAGCAAAGAAAGGATCTAAAGGGAATCCTGCCTCACATATATTCATTTCCTCCACTCACCATGCATCCCTCCATAAATCCCATTGTTTTTCACTTCATTGCTTCAATTCAGGTGAAGATTGTGTTTTTTAACAGAATCACCTCAACCATTACCATCATCTCTACATCCACATACACTCCTACTCCCTTTGTCCATTAGTTACAACATCCTCACAGGACCAGCCAACAACATGATCAAGAAATTCTAAGGGAGACACCAAACATTGCCAATTGGTAATCCAGGAGCTCCACAGCAACAACAACATCAAATCCAGGAGCTCCACAACAACAACAGCATCAGATCCAGGAGCTCCACAGCAGTAGCAACAACATCAGATCTTCAGTCACAAACACTTGCAAAAGCTAATAAACCATCAACAGACAATAGAGGAGGAAAAAGAATGACCATCAGCAACATCTCTGATCTTTGACAACTGCAGCATGGCATTAAGACCATAGGTAAGTATCCCACTCACTCACTCATATGCATCATTTGATCAAAATTTGTAAAGGTTAAGAGGTAGTTGGTTTATAAGTGAAAGGGTGGCAAAAAGGAAATTATTTAATAAGTCAAAAGAGAATGCAGGAGTCCATAGATATAGTATTGTTATGACAACCATTTGAGAATGCTTGAAGAATTAAGACTTGGGGGAGAAATACCAGTTCACCAAAGACTCAACATACCCTATTTCTTGATGCAATCACTTATAGACTCCAGTATCAAAGTAAAGGAAATAAATTCCCAGCAGTTAGTTCACCGTGGGTTGATCAAGATCCTCATTAAGGATGCCCTCCAAAACCTCAGGATTCCCATAACATGGTCAGTCTTCAGAAACTTACCAGTAGAGGATGAAATCAAAACCCTCACCTATGATGTTAATCCTTTTGTCAGTGAGGAGGAGGCAAAATGAGAAGAAGAAGATACAAAGCTAGATGGGGATGAGATGGGTGAAGAAGAAACTAATACAGAGGAACATGCTGAAAGAAGACAAGGAGGATGATCTGAAACAAGAGGAGGAAACAAAGGAAGAAACTGATGGAGATGCGAAAGAACATCAAAAGGAAGAAGATAAGAAAAATAGAGAGGATGTCTGTAGGAAAAGAAAGACCAACTAGAATATATGGCCAACCTCTCCTTGGAGGCCATTCAATGTAGGATGCCAGCTAAATATTATGCTCTTTACCTCAGAGAACAATAGCTGCAATTTCAGATTACAACACTAGCACAAAGGAGCACCATGCCATTTAGGACTGTAGACAGTTTATTAATCTTTGTGATCAAAGTGCACTAAAGGATGGGGCCAAAATGGCTGAGTTTTACTTTCATAATATGGCCATCACAAACATGAATATTTGGGATCCTAATGCAGAGCTAGGAGATCTACAATTAATGGATTTGGCATCATCGATGAACCATGAGAAGTCAAGGGCTGTAGAGATGAAAAGAATATTGGCCAGAGAGCAAAATAAACCTATTTTTATCATAGTTGAACAATCAAATCCCATGGCCCTAATCAACACCCATAATCTATTGTAAATGATCCTCAACTGGCACTTAGATATCTTGCTACCCAAGAGCAAGTAATTTCACATTTTGAGGATATGTTTAGGCTGCTAAGATGATAATATACATGCATGTTAAAGGAGATGGAACACACTGCCACACAGCTTGAAGATCAGAGAATATCACTCCCCTCAGAGGTTGAGAAAAACACTCAACAGGACACCTATGTATGAGCAATCAATGCAAAGGTTGAAGGTCAATTGGATAGGCCTAAAATTCAGTCCACCACTACTCCTAGGGATGCTAGAAGGGAGAAAAGAAGAAGAGGAAAAGAGGGAGTGGGAAGAAGTAGAAAGGAAAGCAGGCTTCTATAAACACGAAGAAGAGACCACATCAGAAGCATGAGATGTCAAAGAGGCTACCAGAGCCATGAAGGACATGGACATTGACTAAGTTGCTTAGAGGATGAGCAAGACTTTTAGTAGGGGGGTGATGATGAGCCTCATCATTGATTAATTATATGGGCCTTAATTGTCTTTAATTCACTGCCTAGCTTAGTCAAACCAACTATTCTCACAACTTACTGCATACTTTTGATTATATTTTGTTTATGAGATGAGTTAGAGTTGGATATTTTTATTTGTGGTCTAAAGTGCATGTAATGCAGGAATAAAGGATAAAAGCAAGGAAAAATGCAAGCATAAAGGATAAAAGAAAGGAACTATGGCAAAGACCTTGGTCAAAACTCGAATGGGACAAGGGAGATTAATTATAGGAGGTAAATCATCCTCATTTACTACCCCTCCATTCATATATTCCTCCATCATCAGAGTGAAAACGACCATCACTTTGAAGACTAGAAGACAACTGAGCAAGTGAAAGTGACACAAACCAGTTTATGAGATGTATAAGTAGAGATTCTTAGGACCTCATTAGGATTCAGACTTCTATTGTAAAACTTTGTTTTATTTCTAAGCTGAAGGCTTGTGACAGTTTTTGATGAAATCCATGGTTTTCATAATAAAGATGAGTTCTGTTTAAGCCAGCTCTAAGTTAACTTCGAGGGTTGAAGCTCTTGGGTTAGGGCCCGACTGAAGCAACCATAACTCCTCTTTACTGTATATGTATGCTAGCATAGAGTTCTGTTCTGTTTATTTGCTTTAGTCGTTTCATGGTTTTCTGTTCATTTGCTTAAGTACCGTTATGGTTTTAACTATTTATTTGCTTAAGTAGTTGCACTTTCATTACAACAATATAGCGTAGATTATTCATGGTTTTCCTGTTCATTTGCTTCAATAGCTGCATTTGCTTCAGTTTACTTCCATTTGTGCCTTCTTTCAGTTCACAGGTTAGTTAGAGGAAAAATATCCCTATCAGGTTGCGTGCAGGTGTCTCGGCCTCATCTCCTCCCTCTGGGACCATGAAATGAGGAAGAGACCCTTCAGCAACCCCAAAAACATAGTTTCTGGTTCTCGCATGAGCTATGGAGTTCACTGTTTTTTGTTCACCTTCACTGGTTTTCTTTGTCATTTTCATTTGAAACTGCCTTCAGCACATTCCTCGTACATCGCTTCCTTGTCATCCGATCACGAACAAACCTTCACAATCACCGTCTGATTCACAATTTTCTCCAACTGCTGCCTCGCGCAGAGTCCACCACTTACTTTTTGTGCTTTAAGTCCTCACTATCGATCTACCTCACTTGATCCGACAACTATCGCGTCACCCGATCACTTTATGTGCTTTAAACCTCCACAGTCAATCTACTTCGCCTGATTCGACGGCTATCACTTCACCCGATCGCCAACTAGCTTGGCCAATCTCCACTGTTGATCAGCCCTGCCTAATCCACCGGCTATTGCACAATCTCGCGCGGATTAGTGCACGAATGTTATCCACCCGAGAGCACACGAGAAAAGTGGTTTTCTCTTGTTACGTGTCGCACAGTAAGGCTAATCACGTGAAATTTCCAAATATTGCTTACAGCGTGAAGGGCATGCGAGAAACTACTTATCACCTTAGAAACCTGCTCCATAATTTTTGCGCGTTTCGTTTTCCCGCGATACGATCTCTGCCATCCATCTCTTGACTTCACCCACGCGATCAGATCTCAGCCGTTCATCCCTCCTCTTAACCTTGTCCGTCCATCTCTTGACTTCACCCGTGTGATCAGATCTCAGCCGTTCATCACTCCTGTTAGCCTCATCCGTCTATCTCTTGACTTCACCTGCGTGATTAGATATCGTTCATTCATCTCCTGTTAACCTTGTTCATCCATTCACTCACTTAATCCCTCGCGATACGATCTCCGCCATTCATCCTTTTCATTAACCGCATTCATGCATTTATTTGCTTAAGCCTCCGTGATAGGATCTCCACCGTCCATCCTGTTAGTTAACCAAATTCGTCCATCTATCTACGTAACCTCCGGTGATCCGATCTCCATCGTTCATTTGCCTTTCACCCGATTGATCCAACGGTTCTTATGCACTGTGTCTCCTTCAACTGCTCTTTCGCTTGAAATCCGAGTTAGTTTAATTCTTTGCTTACACATTAGTCTAGTTTTGATGCTCTTTACTTCTGCAACTTAGATAATTAGCATTAGGTTAGTGATTGTTTTAGCAATTCTGCTTAGCATAGTTGTTTAATTGGTTAGTTAGGTTATGGTATGGTTTAGCATTTCATGCTGTTTTCTTTAATACTGTAGTAGAAGTAACTCTCCCTTAGGATAGATTTTCTCTTCTTCCATCAACGAGTTAAGCTTGTTCTGACCCTATAGAAGTCTGGCTTGGAACCCCTGGGGTCTTTTGCCAGATGAGCAATGACAACAAACAATACCTTCACTTCTACTTGTGCATATAGCACTGTCACCTCCAAGTTTGTATGAACCCTGGGTTGATAAGTAAAGATGGTAACCCTGGGAGTTGTAGCATTATTGTTGCAATACCTAGGCTCATCAGAAACAGAGCAAGTTGATCTTGATAAGCTCAATAGGATGAGTTGATATCTATATGCGAGAACTTAGTCATAGCTTGATGATATTAAAGTTACATTGTCTTATCTTGCAAATTGATAATGGTCATACACAGGTTGTTACTCTTGATGCTGCTGACATATGTTTATGATGCAGATCATATATGATGTATGCTAGTTGTTGATAACTATCATGATCTTGTTTATGTCTTTTGTCTTTGTTATAAATTTCATGTATATCATTTGATGAAAAGGTCATGTAAAGATATATGATGTAATAATTGTTATATTCAGTGATGTATGTACTTTTGAGATCATGTCAAATATGTAATCCCACTTGCTTGGGTGGTTGTGTCAAATATGTATCCCCACTTGGTTGGGAGATTGATGTATGGGTCCTTGGGGATAGGAAGGTCATACTCAATTAATTCATATAGTTGTGTACTTCATTTTTCATTCGTTAGAGATTTCAACATGTGCTCAGGGGGAGTTTGATCAGATAATTCAACATGTTCCTAGGGGGAACATGATCAATGTTCATATTCAACAGTTCAGATATGGAAGTCTTCATTTAACATTGGTCAACCCTTTTCTCTTGATGTCAAATGGGGAGATTATCTTGGTGTTGTTTGATATATCTAACAAGTTCTACAACTTTAAGTGATAACCAACAATATGGTTGCCATCAAGTCCACAGGAGGAGATTATTGGCATTATGATACAGGTGTTGTCCTTGATGGAAACTCACATATATGATAACCAGATGATGTATCCACAGGTCAGTTCATAAATGATGAAGTGATGCATGATGGAAACTCACATTGTAACAAGCCAATTTAGAGGTAACAAAGTAATGACACATAAGAATAGGATGATGGGACAAAGGGTTGCAGATAAGAATCAATAAATTGAGCAAAGAGAATGTTTTAAGTTGTATAAGCTGTTTAACTTAGTCCAAGTCGCGTATACACACAGGTACATAGAATAAAAGATGCGTATACATATGTACGCAGTTTCACAGAAGGAAAAACGTGTATGGGATGGAAAATTAAGGCTAAATAATACCAAGGGTCGATACCATGGTATTAACCCACAATATTGAGTGAAATAATGGTTACTTGATCCCGTCTAAGACAACCATAGGCTCTAAGTGTTGTTTTAGTGCATGGTATTGACAAAGGCTCTAAGTATATAAGGAGGAGAAAATCAAAGGGCTAGATGTGCAAGTGAAAGGGTTTTTCAGGAATACTTCTATCTTAAGTATATTTTTTGTTGTAAGGGCTATGGTTATGATATAGATCTGAAACATCTTGTGCACCCTTGGATACAATGTTGGATCAGGACCATGAGACCCAAAATGACTTATCATTGTATGATATGATAATGGATATGCTAGATCTGAGTGCTAACACATGTCTTATCCTTTAAATGCTATGATCTGTGTATTCTGAAGTTTTGAAAAGTTGTGAAGTTATAAGTAATTATTTGCAGATCTATACGCAGGTTTTCCTTGGTGAAGGCGTGTATACATGCGAATTCAACACTTCCAAGTAGCGTATGCAAAGGAAGGGCTTGTTGTTTAGAAATGAATGATCTATCTAATCAATGCTATTGCTTTACTGCTGTTTGTCAATGATGTCTTCATTAGATATGAAGTCAAACTAATTGTATAAGGAGATTGAGTTTGGCTGTCTAATTGAGTAAGAAGGGTGATATTTGCTGCTATCTGTTTAGAAATTTGTAATATGATAGTAGATCTTTAGAATGTCTTTGGTTAGTACAATTTTTGGTTTAGAAGTTTTATGATTCAATACCTTTAGAGGTATATGCAGGTTGAGTTACAGAAAGTTGCATATACACGCAGGTTGTCCTCATTGAAGTAGCGTATACATTCTGGCATATGATTTTTGAGGTTGCAGTTGGTTCTGGTTGTTGATGCAGTGTTCTAAGTTCAGTTCTGTGTACTAGTTACAATGATCTTACTATTCCAGTTGATTGGTTTAATTTTGATTAAATGTCGGTTGAATGGGTTTTGAGAGAATGACTTATTCTGTTGTATTAGAAATTGATGATTGGGTGATTCAGCTATGTCAGAGGTTTCAGTGATTGTTTGATTCAGTTGTGTCAAAAGTTTCAATGATTGGTTGATTCAAACATGATGATTAGGTTTCAGTGATTGATTGATTCAGATGTGTTAGAGATAAATGACAGTGCTACAATGATGAGTTACAATTTGATTTTTTGATATTGAGCTTAAGTGTTAATAATGGTTCCGGTATTAAAATTTGATGAAACGTGGCCTACAAGTTATGATGTGTTGAAGCATGTGAATCCAGTCTAAAAATTTGATGAAACATGGTCCATGGAGGATGATGAGGGTTGGAGCCTTCAGTGAGGAAGTCGAAGCTTCATGCTAGCAGTAGCTAGTGTTTAGATCAAGAGGTTGTAGCTCCCTTCCAATAGCATCTGGAGAATGAGTGAAGGTTGTAGCCTTCTGCAGGTTGGTGCCTACGTAGTGGTACAAGTTTACGGCAGTACAAGAACCAAGGGGTTGTAGCTCCCTTCCAGTAGAAGATGGAGAACGAGTGAAGGTTGTAGCCTTCTACAGGTGGGTGCCTGCATACTGGTGTAAGTTTGTGCCAGTACAAGATTGTAAACAACTTTTTCTTTATATTGAAAATAAGATAGAGATGACAATAGCAGGTGGTTTTATCCCGCATTGTGTTTCCACCTTAAATCTTGGTGTTCATGTGTGTTACTTATGTGTGATGGTTTATTTATTACATCACATATCTAATGTTTAATAAAGTACTAAGGCACTGGCTGAAGACAAACATATGATGAATTAATTGAATCATAAGTTTACTAGATATGCGCTAATTGTCTTAATAACAGCCGTGTACATGTAGAAAATATGTGATAGGTTAACCCGATAATGCAATATAAATCAAAGCAGAATAATATAACCTACTTCTACTACCAATTTGTGGAAGCTTAAATATCGAGCTGAACAATATAACTAGAAGAAGAAGAATCAATGGCAAAATACACATGAAAATACTTTGGGGAAAGCCTCAGCTAAAAACCCCACACTATTGTATTATCATACATGGTG
>APFE030298475.1:0-21042 GCA_000404065.3 Pinus taeda
TCTCCTTCCTCTCTCAAACTATTCCCCTCCCTCTTCCTCTCCCTCTAGCCCTCACCCTCTCTCGCCCTCTCCTCCTCAGCCTCCCCATCCCCCTCAATTACTCTCTAGCTCTCTCTCTCCCTCTCCCTCTCCCATTGTCTTCCTCTCTCTCCCTCTCCCCCAACCCTTCTCTTGCTCTATCCTCCTCTCCCTCGCCCTCTTCCCCTCTCTCCCTCTCTCACTCCCCTCTCGCTCCTTCTCCCCCTCTCCCCTCACATCTATCTCTTTCTTTTCCACTCCCTCCATCTCTCGCACTCTCCCTCTCCCTACCTTCCTCTCTCCCTCAGCTCTCTCACCCTCCTCCCCCATCTCTATGTTGCCACCCCCTCTCTCTCTCTCATTCCCCTGCCCTCTATCCTTCCCCCTCCCTCTCGCTCCCTATGCCCCTCTATCCCTCTCTCTCACTGCCCCCCCTCCCCCTCTCTACCCCCTTTCTCTCTCTCTCTCTCCCCCGCCCCTCACTTTCATTATCTCTCTTGCTTTGAATATCACCATGACATCATCAAACAAGCTAAAGCATGCCATTTAACAAACAAAAGCATAATCATCGTTATCATAATCATATCATTTACCGAATACAATCCACATCATGTAGTAGAAGAAACAACTTATCAATTAGAAATCAAGTATCAACATATTATCTAAGAAACACAATTATTATATCATCTAACAAAAAATAAAATAAATAATACTAAAATATATACACATTATAAGTGCACAAAATTAGCAACATGATATTATCTTTCAATGCAATCATATTATCTAATTATCAAAAGAACAACCATCATATCACATAAAGAAACAAAAAATGTTTTCATTTAAAAAAAGCACATAAAATACACCAACATATACATATCATTTTAAATAAAAAACAATGTCTATACATAAATATCAATGTCATCTCATCTAAAAAATATATCATATTATAAAAAAATACAATTTATGGGTACATTAAAAAAAAATTAAGCATCTTTTCACATTTAAATAAACAAACACATCCATTCCACATATCTCATAAAAATAAAAAAAATCTACTCATGAATAAATTATTTTCTATCATCCAATTTCCAAAAAATAAATAATTACATATAACAAAATAGTAGAAAGATATGCTTTCACACTATAAATAACAAATTATAAATCAAAACATTCAATTTACAAAAATATTTTTATATAATTTCAAATCAATAAATAATTATACAAATGTAAATATAATTACACAATTCAAATACACTAATTAATTATGTAAAAAACCCACTCACTAATAACCATATAAATATAAATGACACAATCAAATACCATAGAATATAGAAAAATAACTTTAATTAAATTATATTAGTTTTATTTATTTATTTATTTTTTTTTTCCACTGGAAAAATCAGTAACTTTCATTTATATTAGAAAATTACATATAGCAGATGCCGATGGCATTACAGAGAAGTTCATAACAAAAATCACCTCGCAGGGTGTTGTGTCAGATGGTATCAATAATTATGCTGGGTTACATAATAAGTCTGGCTGTTCAAGCCTAATTCTCCGATACAAAAGTACTGTATATGTTTCATAGTTCAAAAAACCAGTTCATTTTATCAGAAAATATTCTCCAAAACTGTCAGTGTTCGGGACTGATGTCCCTCTGGTCTCTCTGATCTATATATGGCCTGTGGTAGAAGCGGTGCTTCTCTTTATCATTATGTTCCACCATTATCCATTCTCCCCTGGGAAGTAGCGATGCCACTTTGGATAATTGGTCAGCCGCGTAGTTATGTTCTCTGTAAATATGAACACAAGTGAAATGATTAAATGCTGCTTTGAGGGTGAGTGCATCTTGTAGAATATTGCTGAGAGTGTATGAATGACATTCAATAGCATTATTGATCCAGTTAACAACCAGCATTGAGTCTCCATATATATTAATATCTGTAATATGATGAGTTAAAGAAAATTGCAATAGGTTACGAATGGCCGATAGTTCTGCATAATTGTTGGACCCAATTCCCAGACCCATTTTTGCAAGATAGCGATGATGTTCATTGATATGTAAGACAAAACCCCCTCCACACCCAGTTTGGTTTGCTGCCCCGTCAAAAAAAGCCCACGGGGTGGATCTGTCAATGTTGGGCGTGGGTTGTATTTGCTTGGGCCGGGTAGGAGGTGGATCGGGGAGCTCTTTGTAAGCAGCTATGATCGTGGCTTCAACACGGTGCCAAGCAGCCGGTTGATCGTCGAAGATAGTGCGATTTCGCACCAGCCAGGTGTACCAAGATGCTATGATGGGGAGATTTAGCAGTTTTGAGCTCGGGTGGGTACGCGTCCAGGCCTCCCATGCGTCCGATAGGTCAATCCCCTCCTAGTGCGCCGTAATGCCCAGATGCTCGCGGATGTTGGTCCAAAGTGTGAGAATAGCAGGGCAGCGCAGAAGTATGTGATCTGTGTTTTTAGATGCAGCCTTACAGAAAATACACCAGGATGGTCCATAAATGGATCTCCGAGTGAGATAGTCACCAGTTGGTACAATACCCTTGAGGGCACACCAGAAAAATAGCTTTGATCGGGGAGTGGCCTTAAGCTTCCAAATAGTGTTCCACCACGGAAGTATTGGATCAGGTACGTTATGTGATATGAGGGCCCTGTATCCATGTTTTGGTGCGTATGTACCATGTTCCGCAGGGCACCAAATTAGTTCATCCGGGCCTTGTTTAATTCGAATCTGAGATTCTGTTAATGCCAAGATGTAATTACTCCATTCCTGATGCCATTGAGGTGGGAGGTCCAGTTGTCGGGCCAACTTCCAAGCTTGGGAGAAAATATCAGTGTGAATTGGATCAGCGATGTGAGAAAAATGTCTGATGTCGCGGGCCTGTAGGTAGGCAATTAGATCCTGATTTAGAGTGTGTCTACCCCCACTGTTGATCCATGGGTCCAAGCTAATTCTGCCCGTCAACCCATCGTTGATTCGCCAGGCAAGATTGTCTCTTATAAGAGGAAGAGCATGTATCAGAGCCTTCCAAACTGATGAACATCCCGTGTATGACCAATTTGGTAATCGAGCCCAATCCAGGATACTTTGAGGCCATATGTATTTTTGATAAGAAACCTGTGTCCAGAGATTTTGACTGTATAGTAATGTCCACCCCATTTTGGCTACCAGAGCCGTGGCGAATGCAGGAAGATCTTTAAGACCCCATCCATCCCATTTCTTGGGTTGTGCAGTTTTCTTCCAGCTGATCCATGCGAAGACTCTCTTATCCTGGCTCCCATTCCAAAGGTATCGATTGCACAACTGCTGCAATCACCCGAGGATATTCCTAGGTATCCAAGCCAGTGCCATCCAGAAGACTGGGGTAGCCTCCAGCACAGATTTTATGAGCACCAATCTGCCAGCTCTGGAGAGGTATCTGAAACTCCAGCCAGTAAGTCTTTTCTCCAATTTGGCCACCAACCAAACCCAGTCAGCTATCCGTTGGCATGTGGGCTTCAGGATAAAACCCAGGTATTTAAGCCCTCTATCCAGAGGGTGGACCGAGTAGGAAAAAGCCTGTATGGCCGTCTGGGACTCCTGTACCGATGTACGGGCATAGGTGATGGTGGATTTCAACTGATTTGGCAACATCCCCGTGGCTGCTGAGAATAGTTTAAGGATCCTAGAGAAAGTTCTAGAGTCACGAACACTTCCATCCAGTAGAATAAGAATGTCGTCCACGAAGAGCAGATGTGTGAGATAGCAGAGATCAGTTATGCGGAGGCCTCCAATATTGCCATCCCGCTTCGCCGATTCCATGAGCCGGCTGAGACCCTCCATGACCAGGAGGAAGAGCAGGGGCGATAAAGGGCATCCTTGTCTTAGACCCCTTTCAGAGTGAAAAAATGGAGTGGCCGAGCCATTAATGAGTATACTGAAGGAGGGGGAGGTTATGCAAGCCATGATCCAGGTGATGTAGGCATGGGGAAAGCCCAGGTGGATGAGGATCATTTTGATATAGAGTTAGCTGACTCGGTCAAAAGCTTTAGAAAGGTCAATTTTGAGGAGAATGGCTTTCAAATTCTTTGACCAAATGGAATGCAAAGCTTCTTGGGCTAGACCGATGGCTTCGTGAATCTGTCTTGATTCGAGGAAAGCAAATTGCTGAGGAGTAATGGTTCGAGAGAGGATAGGTCTAAGGCGATTTGCAATGGTCTTAGATATGATTTTATAGAGACAGTTACATAATGATATAGGCCTGTAATCGTCAAAGGAATCCGGTGAGTCAGATTAGTTTTATTTGTTATATATCTAATAGTTTAATATAAATATTTATTGAATAAATTAAATACTTAAAATAAGAAAATCAAATATTAAAAAACAAAAAATAAAAAAAATTGTTTATATAAATATTTAAAATATTTATATGTAAGAAAATAATTTAAAATAAGTAAATTAAGGTTGACAGATAAATAAGTGGAGTAAAAAGAGAAATCTCCCTTACCGATGATGATAGTGAGAAGCAACTACGTTTCAACAAGTCGACGCAGATATTTGTATGACCTACCATTATGGTGAACACATGCACTAACCATGATGGACTCTATTTTAGATGGAAAGCTTAACCAATGTTTTCTTCGCCTAGTTCTCTTTGACATATGGGATGAGAGGAAATTGATGGTCATTCATTTTGAAGAATTTACTTTTGAAATCACCAATATCTAGTAGATATTTCATATTGAAGGTTTCAACCATCTTAAATTGAGTTTAAAATAAATAAATATATCCTTGTTAAAACTAATATTGGCAATTCTGAAGCATACTCATAATGTCTAGACATTAATTATTTAGAATTTTAAAATTTTGTAATATAATATATCTATATCTATATATATATATGTGTGTGTGTGTGGGGAAAAACAAAAAATGACTCAGAAAGAATGACTTTATCTACACATGTGAGAAATTTGTGTCGATTGTATGTATTTTTCTTGCCGGAATCTAGTAAAAAAAATGAGAAATGAGAATGTTGGAGTGTTTGATACATATTTTTGATGGTGGAAATCGATTCAACACCATCAAGAACCCTTGGGGTACCCATAATCCTCATGTTTGATAGCTCTAACCCAAATTTAAAAGAAAGATCTACTGGATTTTGTTGTAATCCTGGTGAAATTCCCATTATTTTCCGACTAATTTGTGAGTTTTTTAGACTATGCTATAAAGAAAAATGAACTACCACATTAATAATTTATCATCAATATTAAATAAAATTACAACCTAAATCAGGGGTGTGCTTATTTGTGGATGAACATATTATAAAATTTTGTGTAAGGAATAAGATTCAAGGTTCAAATCTCCATATATCAAGCTTAAAACAAATAAAAAAAATTACCATACAAATTCAAAAAATGATTTAATATTATATAATTTTGTGAAAAACTAATAATATATAATATAAAGATTATTATAATAAATATAAAAATAAATAAATATACTTATTTAAAATTAACAAACTGAAAATCTTTTCAGATAAGATATTTGAAATCTTCATAAAATCCAACTCCATTAGAATTTAATTGTCTATATCATCCACTCATTTAAGTATAAATAATGTTAAAAATGTAAATACTATTTGAAATGAAAAGAGCAAAAAAAAAGGTAAGCCTTTTTCGTCCTAAATAGGATAGGTAATAGAACACTTTAGACGATTTCTATTAAGAATGCTGTTAATTAAACTTAAAATCAAAAGAGAAAAAGCACAAGAATCTTTGAGTGGTTGACTAGCATTAATGATAATGAAATTTAAATTCAAAAATAGAAAAAAAACAAAAAACATTTAACGGTGGTGAGTGAAAAGAGGTTGATGAAATTTTGAATTAAAACAAAAGGAAAAGGAAAAAAAACATCATAATGATGGTAGTTGAAAAGCATGACATACATGACTATTGGTCTCTATAGAAAAAAGAAAAGAACAAGAGCATACAATGATGGTGACTCAAATGAATTCACTAATTAAAGCATTTATGGACCAAAGAGTTTAATGATAAAAACATTATAAACGTAGCTATTGATAAAATATGAAGGTATCTGGTAATCACCACTGAAATCCATTAACTAAGCATTGATGGATAGTTCTTCCTACTTTTTTAAAATTTAAAATCTAAACATAAAAAGCACGAGAGAGAAGGTAATAAAAAAGCACATACAAAATAAAATATATATTAGACGTAATGAATAGATGGTCAATATCAACCATTCATCCAAGCCTAAATTTAATAAAAATTTGAAATCAAAATAGCACAAATGTTGAAGGCTCAAAGGGGTGGTGCCCAAAAACAAATAGATAAACAAAACTTTTTAGATAGTATATGTTAAAAACGATGTTAATAGACCTATAAAAAACAAAAAAAAACAAAAACAAAAAAACTTTTGAGAATGATAACTGTTAATCAAATTTAAAATAAAAATAGTAAAAACTATCATAAAACCATTTAACCTTTAGTAAAATAAATAACCATAATAATATTTGAAAACAAAATAATAAAAACTTGGAAACTTAAAAAATGGTGCCCAAAAAATAAAAAAGTAAAATAAAAAATATAATGAAACATCAAATAAAAATAAAAATAGAAAAAACACAATATGCTTTTGAGGTGACCGTTAATAAAATTTAAAATCAAAACATGAAAATGTTCACTGAAAATCATTGATATTAATGAAATTTTAATTTAACTAAAACAATAATAATAAGTTAAGACACCCTACTAAACTAAAAAATTAAAAAAATAATAAAAATAATTTAACACAATCTACTCAACTAAAAAACTAAAACAATAATAATAAGCTAAAAAACTAAAACAGTAATAATAAGTTAAGACAGGTTGCATACGAAAAATCATTATAAATTTGGCTGTTAAGAAAAAACAAGATCATGTAGTGATGTGATTCAAGAGTATTCACTCACGGAAGTATTGATGGAGAAAAGCGTTTAATGATTCTGACATAAAAGAAAAGAATTATAAACTTGACCATTCAGAAAAAACAAGATCATGTAGTGTTGGTGACTCAAGAGCATCCACTCACAGAAACATTGATGCGGAAAAGCGTTTAATGATTCTGACATAAAAGCTAACCGTTGATAAAAAAATCAATCCATTAACTGAAGCATTGATGGACCGTTCTTTCGATTAGGCTAGGTAAGCATAGGCTAGGTTAGGCTAGGCTATGCTATGCTAGGTTAGGTTAGGCTAAGCAAGGCAAGGCAAGGCTAAGGCTAGCTTAGGCAAGGCAAAGGCTAGCTTAGGCAAGGCTAGGCTAGGTTAGGGTAGGTTAGGCTAGGCTAGCCTAGGTTGGGTTACGTTAGGTTATGCATGGTTAGGCTAAGCTAGGTTAGGTTATATTACATTAGACTAGGTTAGGAAGAGCTAGGCTAGGCTAGGATAGGTTAGGTTATATTACATCAGACTAGGTTAGGAAGAGCTAGGCTAGGCTAGGCTACATTATGTTAGGCTAGGCTAGGCTAGGCTAAGTTATGTTAAGCTTGGCTAGGATAGGCTAGGTTATGTTAGGCTAGCCTAGGCAAGGCTAGCATAGGTTACTTTTGCTAGGGTAGGCTAGGCTAGGATAGGTTACGTTAGGCTAGGCTAGGTTACGTTACGTTACGTTAGGTTAGGCTAGGTTAGGTGAGGCTAGGCTAGGCTAGGTTAGGTTAGGCTAGGTTAGGTTAGCTTATGCTAGGTTAGATTAGCCTAAGTTAGGGTCAGCTAGGCTAGGTTAAGCTAGGCTGGGCTAGCCTAAGGTAGGCTAGGTTAGTCTAGTCTAGCCTAGATTAGCCAAGGTTATGTTAGGCTACACTAGATTAAGCTAGGTTAGGCTTGGTTAGGCTAGTCTACGTTACATTAGGTTAGGTTAGGCTAGGCTAGATTAGGCTAGGCTAGGCTAGGTTAGGTTAGGTTAGGTTAAGTTAGGCTAGGTTAGGTTAGGATAGTTTAGGATAGGCTAGGTTAACTTAAGCTAAGGTAGGCTAGGCTAGCATAGTTTAAGCTAGGTTACGTTAAGTTAGGCTAGGCCAAGATATGGTAGGCCAAGCTAGGCTAGGCTAGACTATTCTAAGCTAGGCTAGGCTAGGCTAAGTTGAGCTAAGCTAGTCCAAGCTAGATTAGGCTAGGTTAACGTAGGCTAGGGTAGATTATGTTAGCCTAGGCTAGGTTTCCCTAGAATAGGTTGCGCTATGCTACGATAGGATAGGCTAGCCCGTGGTAGCCTAGGTTAGTCTAGGCTTAGTTATCTAGGTTAGATTAGGCTAGCTTAGGATAGGATATGTTAGGCTATGCTAGGTTAAGCTAGTTTACGATAGTCTAGGCTAGGTTAGGCTAGGCTAGGTTATGTTAGGCTAGGCTAGCTTAAGCTAAGGTAGGCCATTCTATGTTAGTCTTCGCAAGGATAGGTTATGCTAGGCTAGGCTAGGTTAGGTTAAGCTAGTCTAGGCCATGCTAGGCTAGAATAGCCACGCTGAACTAGGTTGAAATATGCTAGGTTAGGCTAGGTAGGCTAGCCCAAGGCTATGTCACACAGTTTGAGTTCGGATTCAAGTTCGATAATGATTAAGTTCGATTCAAATTCGAATTTTCTGATCAGGTTCGAATGAGGTTCGGCATTAGGTTCGACTATACATACTTTTCAATATATATATATCTATATGACAAAATAATAGAAAATTTAAAATCGATCCATAAACACATGAACACAAATTCTTATTAATAAACTATTAAACATACATGAATAATGTAATCATTCTAACATCTAGTTAAATGTAAACATACACAATAGTAGTCTGCAAAAAGAAATGACATAATTTTCAGTCTTCAAAATTTAAATTAATGTCAAATACTAGTAATCTTTTAAAAAATCACATAATCAAAACATGATCAAAATTTAAACATACACATCATTGTAGGACATCTTCAAATTTCAAAATTTTACATATCATCAAAGTCATAATATCATCAAATTCATCAACACATGGAATTCCATCATTTGGCTCATCTAGTGAGTCATCATCAATGCTAATATAATAAGGAAGTCATAAAGACCATTGCCAAATAGTTAAAATCCATTAAATTTTTGTAGGAAATTTAAAAAACATAGATAATCTATAGTTATGGCCTACTAGACTCTAGTATGATAAAAAATCTCTCAATCATCATGTGCATATGGCATAGTAAAGGCACTATAATGGTGATCATCAAAGTCATCAATAGATGGAATTCCAACATTTGGATCATCTAGTGAGTCACCATCAGTGCTAATATCATCTTCTTCTGGCTCTAAATCAACATCAAACCATGGCTCAAAGGAACTAGATGCATCTTTGGCCACACTACTCAAGGCCAACTTCAAATTACTGCGAACATAAACAAGGTCTTCCAACCTTGTAGACAATAATTTGTTTCTTTTCTTGGACTGGATATGGTTAAAGCTACTCCAGTTCCTTACACAAGCAGAGGCACTTGATCCCTGGCTCAAAATATGAACTGCAAAACGTTGCAATTCAGGAGTCTCTGATCCATAAAACTGCCACCATCTCCCTGGAGGAATATTGGGCCTATCTTGTACTGCACTAGACCTTGCAAATATTCCCTCTTCCATCTTGTATGCCTGAAGCTGCTCTCTAATTCTCCTTCATTCTTGTATATCAGGGACCAACCATTCAACTGCATCATAAAGGCCATTCATGACTTTTGCATCATTTGTTCTTTCTATCCCGAAGAGTCTAGGATCCAAATAACAAGCTACTGCATGTAAAGGACTATGCAACATCTTCCATCTTTCATCAACCATCTCCCATATTGCAATGTACTCATTTTCCTCATTATTAAAAGATTTTTCAATGGCTTCTTTAGCACGATACATGCCCTCATAAAAAAAACCCATGGAAGGGGTATCACTATCAACCATGCGAAGCATATGAACAATTGGTTCACATACTTTTAAGACCTTCTGAGCATTGTCCCAAAAAGCATTCCCTAAAATCACCTGTTCCAACTCATTTCCTTTAGCTTCCTTTGAAACATGAGACTTTTCCCACTCATTGTTGCAAAAAACACCTCTTATACTCCCTTTTTCTTCAACTAGCCTTTTGATAATAATATAATATGTGGCAAACCTGGTGTCACAAGGCCTGAGAAACTCTCTAGATGCATTATTCCTGTACAAGCTCAATGTCAGTTGATGGTTAAATATGAAGTGAGAAATTTGTTTCCCCCTCCGTACTGTCTCGTTAATCCATGGAAACTTTGCCAAGTCATGTAACAATAAATCAAGACAATGGGCAGCACAAGGTGTCCAATATATTTTTTTGTATTTATCCATGACCATTTTTCCTACTCCAAGACAATTTGAAGCAATATCAGTTATAACCTGGACCAAATTTCCTTCTCCAACCTCAAGAATAGCTTCCTCTAAAATCTTGAAAATAAATTCAAAGGTCTTCTTATTCCCTGATGCATCAACTACTTTAAAAAAAAGTACCCCTTTAGGGCAAGAAACCAACACATTAATAAGAGGTCTATGATTCATATTTGACCAGCCATTTGATAAAATTGTACACCCTGTTTCCTTCCAAGAGTCTTTGATCTTCTGCAAATTTTTTGTAACCCTTTCTTTTGACCTCTTCAAAATAGTGGTCCTTAAGGTCTCAAAACTAGGAGGGACATATCCTTTACCAAAATCTGCCATCATCTTACATGCGTTGATGAAGTAAGGGCTTCTTTCCACATTAAATGGAATTGAAAATTCAAAAAACATATCACCTATAGCATCATCAATTTCTTGTTTCTGCATGGGCTTCCAAAGAGTATTCAATGTAGTTGTCCCACTTGATTTACTAATCTTTGACTGAGATGAACTCCCAACACCAACTATGCTTAAAAAAAGTGCAGATAATGAATTGTAATTCATTGCAATTTCTGTTTGAACACGTTGTCTTTTGTTTTCATTCACTTTCTTAGCCTTTTGTATATTGTCATAATCTTTCTGAAGTTTCTTCTTGAGCTCTGTAGGCACATTCTTGCAACCTTCAATGCCACCTCCTTTGCCATTAGTGACATAAAGTAAGTGGTCCATGACTCTAGTTAAAGATCGAAAAAATTCATTATTACATAACTTGCATTTCAAATGCCTCCCATGAGGCTCGTCCAATTTCTCCACATATTTCCATCCTTCTGCCGTTGACTTTGGAGGTGCCATGACAAATATGTCTGCATTTTTGTTGGCAATGGCATATTAAAATTAAAATTAAAATAAATGATAGAATAGTGAAATTCAATTTTCAAATACAAATAAAACTTGATATTTTGATGAGCTTTCAAATCATGCATAACTTGTTCAAATTTTAGTTTTCCAATTTCTTCAATTATTTCAAATTTAAATAACAGTAATTATCACTTCCTATTATGCCTATGACATGTGTATTAAATGAATTTGAGGAGAAATAAATTGGTAGCAAGCTTTATTGAATTTCCATTAAAAAGTCAAAGCAGCCCAAACGACTGCAAAATGAAATAAAGTGGCATGTAAGGCTGAATTGCTGCCATGAGTACAAGAATTGGGGGGGAGTTTGCCTAATAAGGTTATGACCATTGATTGTTAAATTACAACACTGGGTGTTGTAATAGTCAGAACTCTTTTTCAAGGTAACCATATTGTGAATCAACAATAGTTATGTGAGTCACCTACAATTAATTGAATGTTTTGCAGAGATGGATTGAGATGTCTAAAATGTATACCATTCAAGAGGCCATTATAGACAGTGCCATGCATCCAAGTCAAGTTTATAACTTCTATCAACAAGACATTTTAAGGATTTGATGTTGGATTATCTGTAAACTGTCATATTTTTCAGTCAAGTGTATACTCTTCATTATAAGGTTAATCTCTGAAAGAAAGTGCAGTAACCAAGTATTGAGAACTCTGGCAAACCTTCAAGAGATAATTGATAATTGGATCTATGGTGCAATCATGGAATTTTGAGTCCAACCACATTGCTTTAAAAAACATTCTATTACCATGACAGGAAATAAAAAACTTAGGTCAAACCAGAACTGCCATGTTTTGCTAGAATAGGAATGTGGATTCACTGGAGATTCCGGACAAAGTTGAATAATCGTGAAGAAGATTGGAAAAGCTAGAATGTGCCAACAAAGAAAAAGAAGAGAACTAACAAACCATCGAAAACTGGTTAAAGAGACTTGAATGATTGGAGTGCAGGAAGTACAGGGTCCTTAGAGAACTCTACCACATGGCACAGGCCACTCATTATGAAAGAGGAGAAGGACAAAGTAGCCCTGATGGTGAACCCTCCCTGCATAATATGTGTCCCTCGATCTCCACTATCAACTGACATATTTCAGGAATCTAGTACTTGATATAAATTATAAATTATAATCCATCAATTTACATCCAATGTATGGTATAATTACTATAATCCATTCTATTGGTGTAGTCTGTAACCCATTCTTCTGGGCATTTTTTGTGTGCAAGACAATGAAAGTCTAGTTATTAGATGAAATTCATTGCTTATCTATTCTAATAGTATTTACCATTTAAAAGTCGTATGGTTCAGTTTATCGAGGAACCCTGAGGATACTGATGGGAAATCTGGACAGAACCCTTATTCTGAGAATCCCAACATAGTTTGTAGATGTTTACTTTTTGCTCTATATGGACCATGTTAATATAAATATCTCTTAGTTTCCCGACAAAATACAATAAATACCAAGTTTTTCAAATTAAGCTTGCAATGACTAAATTTCCATTGTGAGTGTGGATTACTATGCAATTCTTGCAAGTCTAGAAAGTGGGGCTGAATGTGGCATGTCTGCAGTCATACATCTATGACCTATCTATCTTAGCCTTGAATTTGACAATGCAGACAGAAAGATGAACATCAAATTCTTGAAGCTAACAATCTCAATTTTTTTGCAATGCTAAAGCGCCACAAAAAAGTATTCCTGGAAGAATTTGAAAGACCACTAGGGAGTCCATGGAGATAGTGGCCTCTCTACTAGTACTAACAAAATATGTATGTTGTCTCAGCTTTCCCATCCCTCTATATGTTGTGTGCACTGTGCATGTGAATGTAAATTTATAATATTAATAATAACAGTGTGATACACCTATCTTATGGTGTCCTAGAATAGTTTCCGAGACTATGAAATCTCCTTCATTCCCTTAGAAAATCATGACTATTTGCACTCTTCAGAAAAGAGAATCCCAACGAGTAGCCTCCATTACCCTTTTCCTTTTATCGACAAATAATATCATAAGGTACTAAAGGAATCCCTACTATGATCATGCATAGCTAAATGAGTGACAAGTAAAATCTCCTTTTCAACATGCAGCCACCAGCCTACAACAGGTATAGCTGGAAGGATTTTCATTGTACTCACCTGTTTTACATGCCACAATCCAGGCATGTTTCTGATTTAATACATTATTCACATCATGGTTTAAAAAAATATGCAATATGCTGAAAATTTTTAGTAAATATGACAATTAATAAAAAGAATGAGTGAAAGGATTGCAAAAACAATGTGAAAACACAACATGCTTGACCACCACTTTTACAGACAAAAGATAAACTGTCACAGGAACAAAGTAACCATTTTTAACAAGTAAGAAAATACAAATAAAATAGTTATTGGTCTAGCTATGTCTGGAAGCATCATCGGTCGATGATACTGCTAACAGTACGCTATTACATCTAAAACAAATCAATTAATAAATATAGCAAAAGAACTAATGACCTTAGGCAATATAGAAGGTACGGGGAAACAAAGCAAGAAAAGATGCCACAAATGAGACATCATAATGCACACGCTACTGGCACTAGGATATGAAGGTTGTTATCTTCTCTCGCGGACTACCTGAATAGAATTAAAATTTATAGGAAACTTGAACAAGTGAAATTCAATTATATAACATAACAGAAAAATGTGGAATTATTTTGTAAGTACGTTTCTTTAATTTAACAAACTTGCATAAGGCAGTTCAAGCAATCATACACATTAAATCGATTCCAGTGAAGAGTAGGCAGAGGATCATATGTCTGTTTGAGACTTATTTTTGCAGCTATAGACTTATAGCCAATACTACTGTAGATTTATAGTCAAAACCCATGGACAAAAATATTATAAACTGAAAATAAATTGCAGTGGCAAGATGAAAAACACGCATTGAGCGAGACCCGAGGGCATACAAGTAACAAAATCTGATGAATACTTCAATCTTCGGGAGCTGCGTGCAGTTTCACACTGGTGCTGCGGTGCATGCAACGTTGGTGGTCTACGTGAAGCGTCGTGCCACTGCTCAAAGCCCCAATCCACAAGTCTCGGCCGAGCTTACACTGTGTCACACGTGCTCAAAGTTTAAACGTCTACAAACTCACTACAAACAAACACTCGTCGCTCACTACAAACAAATGCTCAGCCTACCCCCAATAAACCCGACAGTGTGTGCCAAAACGATAGCCCGCAATTGTTTATAAAGAATTATTTGGTGGGAACTTGGAAGAACTAGTAAAAAATAGTATGCGACCCACTATTTTTCTTCTAAAACTGTCTAGAAAATCATCTAGAAAACCATCTAACCTCAAAATTTTTTCAAGTACACGATTTAGTTCGTTTAGGTCCGATTAAGTTTGATTCGGTTCGATCGGGTTCTATGGAGTTCGATGGGGTTCAAATTTGGCTTGAGGTTCAGCTTGAGGTTCGACTTTTAGGTTCGCCAAACCTGAACGAACCTCAAATTTTTTACAGGTTCAGCGAATTTCAAACCTGAAGCTTTAGGTTCGCCGAACCCTGTGACTTAGGCCCAAGGTAGGATAGGTTAGTTTAGGCTAGGCTAGGCTAGGCTAGGCTAGGTTGGTCTTGGCCAGCTTAGGCAAGGCTCAGTTAGGCTAGTTTAGGATATGTTAGGGTGGGTTGGGCTAGGCTAGGTTGGCTTGAGCTAAGTTAGACTATTCTATGTTAGTCTAGGCAAGGCTAAGTTAGGCTAAACAAGACCTGGGTAGGCTAGGCTAGGCTAGGCTAGGTTAGGTTAGGTTTGGCTAGGCTAGGCTATGTTAGGTTAGGTTAGGTTATGTTAGGATAAGTTAGGTTAGGTAGGCTAGGTATGTCTTGTAGGATAGGAAGGCTAGATAAATTGACTAGGTTAGTAGGTTCGCTAGGCTAGATAGGCTTGGTTACGTTAAGTTAGATAGGCTCAACTAGGCTAGGCTAGGCTATGCTAGCTTAGCCTAGGCTAGGTTATCTTAGGTTAAGCTAGGCTAGCCTAAGGTAGGTTAGGTTAGGTTAGGCTAGGCTAGGTTTTCCTAGGATAGGTTAGGCTAGGCTAGGCTATGCTAGGTTAGGTAAGGTTGGGAGAAGTTAGGTTAGGTTAGGCTAGTTTATCTAAGGTTAGGCTAGGCTACACTAACCTAGGTTACCCCATGCTAAGTAACACTAGGTTAGCCTAGGCAACACTGGGCTACCTTAGGCCAGGCTATTCAAGCGTAGGCTAAGCAAGGCTAGGCTATGCTAGGCTACGCTAGGCTAGGCTATGCTAGACTACTCTAGGCAAGGTTAGGCTTGGTTACACTAGGATAGGTTAGGTTATGTTAGGCTAGGCTAGGTTTGGCTATGCTAGGTTCAACTAGGCAAGGTTAGGCTAGTGTAGGTTAGGCTAGGTTAGGCTAGGTCAAGTTGGGCTAGACTAAGTTAGGTTCGGCTATGCTAGGATAGCCTAGGTTCAACTAGGCTAGGCTAGCTTAGTCTAGATTAGGCTAGGTTAGGTTAGGTTAGATTAGGATAGGCAAGGTTAGGGTAGGCTAGGCTAGGGTAGGCCAGGTATGGTAGGATAGGTAAGGTAGACTATGTTAGGATAGGTTAGGTAGGTTAGGCAGGATAGTTAAACCAGGTAGGCCAGGTAGGCTAGGTTAGATTAGGCAAGGTTATGTTAGGCTAGGTTAATGGAGGTTAGGTGGGCTAGGCTATGCTAGGTTATAATAGGTTAGGGGAGGTTATGCTAACCTAGGCTAGGCTAGGCTAGGCTAAGTTAGGCTAGCCTAGTATAGGTTAGGTTATGTTGTGTTAGGATAAGTTAGGTTAGTTAGGCTACGTAGGTCCCATAAGCTAACTAGGTCTGTTTAGGTTAGATTAGGTAGGCTAGGTAAGCTATGTATACTAGGTTAGGATAGGTTAGGATAAGTTAGGTTTGGTAGCCTATGTAGGATAGGCTAGGCTAGGATAGGTTAGGTTTGGCTAGGTTAGTTTAGACTAGGATAAACTAGGATGGACTAGGCTAATGTAGGTTAGGCTAAGCTAGGCTAGGCTAGGCTAGGTTAGGTTAGGAAAGGCTAAGCTAGGCTAGGCTAGTTTAGGCTCGATTTGGTTATTGTGGGCTAGTTTATGTTAAGCTAGGTTGAGCTAGGCTAGGGTAGACTATGGTACGTTATGCTATTCCAGGCTAGGTGGGCTAGGTTCGTCTAGGTCCTGGTAAGATTAGCTAAGCTATGTTAGAGTAGGCTAGGCTACTCTAGGTTAATGTAGGATATAATAATCTACGTTAGGTTAGATAGATTAGGATAGGCTAGTTTAGGGTAGCTTATGTTAGGTTACACTAGGAAAGGTTAGGCTAGGCTATGCTAGGCTAAGCCAGGCCATGCTAAGTTAGGTTAGGCTAGGTTAGGTAGGGCTCGGCTAGGCTGGGCAATGCTAGAGTAAGTAAGGAAAAGGTAGGATAGGTTACTCTAGGCTAAGATAGGTTAGACTAGGTTAGGTTAGGTTAGGTTATGGTAGAGTAGATTAGGCTAGGGTAGATTAGGCTTGGTTAGGCTATGCTAGGTTAAGCTAGTTTAGGATAGGCTTGGTTAGGCTAGCTTAGGCTAGGTTAAGGGAGGCTAGGCTAGGCAAGGCTAGGCTATGAAGGGCTAAGTAGGAAAGTCTAGGCTTGGCAAGCCTAGGTTAGGCTTGTCTAATGTATGTAAGGCTAGGCTAGGCTAGGCTAGGTTAGGTTAGATAGGCCAGGAAAGGCTAGATTAAGCTAGGCTAGGCTAGGTTAGGGTATGCTAGGATAAATTCAGTTAGGTACGCTAGGTAGGTTTGGTAGTTCCTGTAGGCTAAGTAGGCTAGGTAAGGATATGCTAAGACTAGGTTCGGCTAGGCTGAGTTAGGTTAGGCTAGGCAAGGGTATGCTAGGCTAGGCTAGGTCTAGTAGGCCCGTTAGGCTAGGCTAGTCTAGTTAGGCTAGGTAAGGTTAGCGTAAGACTAGGTTAGGTTAGGCTAGACTAGTTTAGGCTAGGTAAGGCTAGGCTAAGTTAGGTTAGCCTAGGCTACACTATTTTAGGTTAGGCTTGGTTATCCTAGGTTACACTAGGCAAGGTGGCTACCCTAGGTTAACTTAGGCTAGGATAGGCTAGTTTAATCTAAGCGAGGCTAGGAAAGGCTATGCTAGGCTAGGCTAGCCTAGGTTTTGTTAGGCTCAGTTATGCTAGGATAGGTTATGTTAGGCTAGGTTAGGGTGGGTTTGGTCCTGTTAAGTTAGGTAGGCTATGTTAGGGTTAGTTTTGTTAGTCTAGGTTAGGCTTGGTAAGGTTAAGCTAGGTAGGCTAGGTAGGGAAGGTTAAGCCAAGCTTGGTTATGTTAGGATAGGTTAGGCTTCGTAAGGTTAAGTTAGGTAGGTTGGGGAAGCTAGGCAGACTAGATTAGATGAGGTTAGGATAGGTTAGGTTAGGTAGCCTACATAGGTTAGGCTAAGTAAGGTTAGGCTAGGCTAGGATAGGTTAGGTTAGGCTAGGTTTGGTTAGGCAAGGCTAAACTAGGATAGATTAGGCTAACGTAGGTTAGGCTAGGCTAGGCAAGGCTAGGTTAGGCTTGGCGAGGTTAATTTCGGCTAAGTTAGTTTAGGCTAGGCTTGGCTAGTTTAGGTTAAGCTAGGTTAAGCTAGGTTAGGCTAGGTTAGGCTATGCTACACTACGTTACGCTATGCTACGCTAAGCTAGGTACCCTGTGCTATGTTAGGATATGGTAAGACTGGTTAAGCTATGTTAGGGTATGCTAGCCTAGGCTATGTTAATGTAGGTTAGACTAGGCTAGGTTAGCTTAGGAAGGGTCAGGCTAGTCTATTTTAGGGTAGGTTATGTTTGGCTAGTCTAAGTTAGGTTTAGATAGGCTAGATTAGGTTAGGCTTGGCTGGGTTATGCTGGCGTAAACCTTGTCAGGCTAGTCAAGGGTAGGATAAACTATACTAACCTAGGATAGGCAAGGCTAGGTTAGGCTACATTAAGTTAGGCTAGGTTAAGCTAGGCTAGGCAAAGCTACACAAGGCTAGGTAAGGCTAACCTAAGCTAGGTTAGGCTATGTTGGTCTAGGGTAGGCTAGGCTAGGATACATTAGGCTATGTTACCTTAAGCTATGCTAGATTGGGGTGGGTTAGGCTATGTTAGTTTAGGTTAGTTTAGTCTAGGATAGTCTAGGTAAGGCTAAGCTAGGATAGTTTAGGCTAGGCTATGCTCCTCTATTCACTATAATTTATTTAAAATTTTTAATCCAATTGTAACCTTTCCTTTATTCACATGCAACCATTTACCTGTCACCTCCCTTTTATCCCATTTTCCATTATTTCCATAAATAAAATGCCAATTAATGCCACTTTTCCTTCCCAAAGGCATTTCCTTTCCTAATTTCCAGAGCCATTAATAAACTAAATGAACACCAACTAGGATGTTTTTCCCAACATTCAACTTGGAATACATGTCCCATGACCAAGTTCTTATTTTACCTTTATGAAATTTTACATGGATTTTTTACCACGACTGTTATAATATTGATTTTGGTTATTTTGTTTTGTTCAAAGGTTGTCAATTTTACAGATGAATTGAATCCAATAGAACATTATTGAACATAATGATACATTCAACTCATATTTTTTCCTTAAAATATCCACTGTTAGATGAGAAGTTGATTTGATAATGATTTTGTAGTTAAACTGTGTATATCTTTGAGAATTCTCATGCGTATATAGTACATGGTGCCTCACAAGTATACTAACTTGGATTAACAATAAGCGTACCAAATTACTATTGTATATTTTTCCTAGATTTTTTTTCATCTATCACAATGTCTTGGCATACCACTGTCTCCGCCTTGTTTGGATCACCTCACATGCACTTTCATCATTTTCTCCACTTTCCTTCACTGCTTCTAGGATGAGCCTCAAAGGAAACTATTTCCTTTGACGACATCACATATGAGACTATAGCTTCATAGAATATAGGAGAGGAGTCGTTTCCTAAAGAGATATTTAGGGAGAAACCATCATGAGTGGAATTAGAAATAAAATATGCATTAATCACAACATCTATGATCGAGACATTTATAATTGTGTTCACATTAGGACCATTAAACTCATTGCCTTCCTTGGTAGAGCCAAAATCCTAAGGTCCATAATGGACATTTCTAACATAGAACTCCTTCTGCATCCAAAAATCCCATCCTTTATAAGGACCATGTCATAATAATGAGCTCGAAATTTTATTCCTTCGTCACCACATGCTACGATTTTTAGGGCAAGGAAAGGCATCCAGAAAATGAATGACACACCGTCTCTATGTTTCACTAACCACCTACACACATGAGAACTACCCCTGAAAAAATCCTTCTTAAAAAGAAGCAAGCTTAAACCATAGAAGTAAAACCAAAATTATGCTCTTATTGTCCTTCGCATGTTATATATATTAATGCATGATTTATTACGTTTATAAAAATATGAGTATAATATTTATTACTATGTGGAGTGGTACTCTACAACTTATAATAGCGGCAATGTTGTTAAACCAGCATAGATCCATCTTATGTACCGATCTAACATGAGATGAAATGGATCAAACTTCTTCACATGAAAGCTTCTCTAGAGTGAAAAATATAATGTGTGATTTTTCATTGTTTAAAATGTATTTTTGAATAGGACCAAATAAACATTTTAACAACAAAAACTTATTTTTTCATTATATGTATATATATATATATATATATACAATGTATACATAATTGGCATTAAAATATTTTACATAAGGTATACAAAGAGACATTTTATTAGAAATATTTTTGAAAAGTATAACATTTAAACATCTTACTCACATTATTTTAGCATATTTTATTATTGCTATTATTATTATAGATCACATTACTTATTTTTTCATTACTTATTTTTTCATGGAAACAAAAACGATAAAATTGTTGCAGCGGGACATGGTGCATGAAAATAAGGAAATCAACCCGATAAAGATCTATCGAAGCATGGTTTTAAATATAGAGGTGAATGACCGTTGGAGCATGAAAAGCTACCTTTTGCTTTCTTGTAAAATTGAAATGGCAGGTGGCTTTTTGCTTTCTTGTAAATCGAAATTGCGATGACTTTTGGCGGTGAGATTTAAAATGTGACACGTAGCGGTGGAGCACGACCTTGACTCGAATATTGTGCTGGGTTTGTTTTCTATAGTGGGTGATGGTGAAGGAAACCGTTTTCTCCACTACATCGCATCCCTATTGCATCCCTATCATCGTTTGATTGAAAGAAGGGCATCATTGCTAATAGATACTAGCTGATGTGAATCTAATTTGCTTTTTCAAATTCTTCTTTATATTAATAAAATATATAGTAAATTTGGATAGTATTTTAGTTTTTATGTTATAACATTATATTGTATTTTAGATAAAGAAAAGGTACACATCTACTTTTATTATATAATATATATAATTTCTATATATATAATTAACAAAAAACTATTTTATTAACAAAAATATAGATAAATGATAAATACATAAAATTATATTGTGTTTGGTGTAGTGTTTAATCAATGTTTCTTGATCTTTTCCATATTTCTAATATGGTATGGGAGTTTATTTTGGCTTGACTCTTTCACAAGAGGGCCAAAAATATATGAGAGAGCCTCCATGTTATTGTTTTTGTACGTATTAGTATAGGTGTGTGACAATTTATAT